>JADDOH010012925.1:0-13250 GCA_016648135.1 Agrypnia vestita
ATTGTATAAAATAATACCCCAAAAAGTCAACAGATGGCATTAAAAGGTCAGTTTCACAAAAAAGTGACATTCATTGTTTTTCCCGTGGAGTCTTCATAATAAATACATCACAATATTCCTGTGGTACATGTGTGCATTCCATATTATCCAAAAAACTTAGCATAATTTCTGAGAAATATATACATTTATTTTATAAAATATAATGTAACAAAAAAAGATAAAGAAGTATTCAAGGGCTTCCAGAAGAGTCTAGAGGCTCCTCGAATAATCTAGAAAAGTGTGGAGCGACCAGGAGTTCCTAGGTACCGGCGCGGAGCGGCATCTATGCATAGCTCGACACCGAGCTCCAGGTAACTTTAATTAAAAACTGCGACCAGCGAACAACATAGGCTAACGATTTACTAAATGATTTTTCAAAGTACGATCCAGTTCAAAAAGAGATTATTGATACTTAAATTTTAAAACACCATCTCCATGAATGACGTGATAAAATATTAAATATATAGACCCAAACGTAAAAAATGTTGCATATCTCCATAATTATTTATATTATTAGGTCATGGTTGCTTGAACATTTTTGACTCAAAATCAAGGCAGGAATATAGCCCTGCGAGGTTATTAATGTTTTACTAATAACCCTGTATACGTATACTGTATACGCATATATGCTCTAGGCGCGGACAGTGAAAACATTGAAACATGACTTTTACTTTATCATATATTTTGGAAAATAAAACATAAAATATTTACCTGGCAGAATATAATGAATAATATAAGAATAATTATGTTAAGAAAATTACGAGATATGCATTTATTTCGAATTTTTCCAAAATACATGGTTACGTAAAAGTCATGCTTCAATGTTATCACTGCACGTTCCCGTTTATTTAAAAAAATTCCAAAATATATGGTTACGTAAAAGTCATGCTTAAATGTTATCACTGCACGTTCCCGTTTATTTCGAATTTTTCCAAAATATATGGTTACGTAAAAGTCATACTTCAATGTTATCACCGCACGTTCCCGTTTATTTCGAATTTTTCCAAAATATATGGTTACGTAAAAGTCATGCTTCAATGTTATCACTGCACGTTCCCGTTTATTTCGAATTTTTCCAAAATACATGGTTACGTAAAAGTCATGCTTCAATGTTATCACTGCACGTTCCTGGTATATATTCTAGTGAGACAGCACTAACCTTCCTACATACTGGAATAAATAAATAATTATTATTATTATATATGTTCCAGTACATTTTGCACGTGATAATATCATGTATTATAAACTATTCTATTTTTACAAATCATAATAACATACTTAATACCTAATAGGTACTATTTACATTTTTCAATAACGGAATTTAAGGAACACAATAATATTTTTTACAAAAACATAATTCTGTAAGAATGCTTTTTTTTCAGATGAGTACAACGTTCAGTTATATTTTGTCCCATTTTAGCCCGTCATATTTTGCAACATCGATATTAGCAGCCATTGGTAACAGAGATGTCAAAAACTTCTGTTTTTGCGATCTGCGGTCAATCGCATAGTGATTTTTCATTGATTGCAAACTACATAGCACATATTTCACACACATATATTAATATGGACGTCACTGCCCAGTCTGCGTAGACTTGGCAATTAGTACAATAAATTTGTAGACATATTTAATAAAAGTTTGGTAATATTCAAGATAAACATACTGTCGATTCTGAGATGATACGTTTTGTGGCAATCATTTGGTTTTATTTTATAATTGAAAATTATATGATTGACATTGAAATTTCTTTTTGATAAATATTTCTTAAGGTTTATTTGAAATATTATTTATATTTCCTTTTAGGTATGTATGATATTTTATGGACTGCCCTGTGGTGTGTTATACATATGTTTCAATCATCTCCAAGATCAACCATCTGCTCAGGTTACAGAGAAGTGAGTTGAATAATAGAGATAATAGATGAATATATATATATATTATATAAATAATATATAATATATATATATATAATATATATATCTATAATTATATATATTCTATATATATAGATCTTATATAATATATATATTCTATATATATATATCTGGGACACAAGATAAAAATGGAAAAAGAAAACCAAATAGCAGAATTGCCAAGACGAATAGAAATGAACTGGGCTGCTTTTGGCAAACTCAAACAGCAACAAAGAGAGCCCAATTAGCTTAAAAATACACGATTGACCAACGAAATAGCCGCTGTGGGGGGGAATAAATGGCTACAACTAGCATATAATAAGGAAGGATGGAAAAGTATAGAAGAGGCCTATATCCAGCAGTGGAGAAATGAAGACCGAGGAAGAAGATGAAGAAGAGTTGTTTAAATTGTATTACCCGAATACAGAGTCAATACTTAAATGATTTAAAGGTTAAGGTATGCTTTAAAAGTGTTATTTTGTACTGAAAATTACATTTTTAAAGCGTACTATTTTCTTTGTATGATGTAATCAGGTGGCAGGTACATTTAATTGAATGAAGTAATTCTGATTGAATGAAAGAGCCTCCTGGATGATGTCTTTCCACTTCTTCTGATCCATTACCATATGTTTTCCCATCCCTCTTTCTCTCCAGGCTTTTCCAGATTAATAGATTGTTCATGAGGTGCTGTCTGGGTATGTCAGGGCTCTTTACCCAGTTGGTTTAGCCTCATGTACTATTTTAAAGGCTTTCTCGATGCTCGATCGATATCCGAGCTAGTCGACGAGATCTGAAAGTGCTGGTTATGAAAGGTTGTTCTGCATTGCTCTTCCACCTCCATCTGCCTACTGCAACACTGGGTCTATCAATGTAAACTATAAACTGAATTTGCTTAAAAAAGTTACAACGGTTGAGGCGAGATGAAATGGGCGGACGATGCAAGATCATCGTCGGCATTGAGAGCAGCAATGCATGGAGGTCGGTAGGTAAAGTGAGTGCGGCGCGGCCTGAAATTAATTAGATCAGTCTCAACATATGTCTCGGAGACCTGGACAGTAACTAACTAACTAACTAAGCACGATGAAAACGTACTAGACTTACTTGAAAGTAAAATCTTATGCCGAATATATAGACCTATTAATGACGGTCAAACATGGCGTAAAAAATATAACACCGAGCTCTATGATCTTTACCAGGACGTCAGCGTAGTCAAGTTCATTAAGATTAAAAGACTGTGCTGGCTGGGAAATTTACACCGTATGGGTGACCTGGAGCCCCCAAAAAGGGTGTTGTTTAATGACCCAACGGGTAGAAGAAGTGTCGGAGACCAAAATTCCGGTGGTTAGATGGTGTCGTTGGGGACTACCGGGCCTTGGAGCAGCAAAACTGGAAAATGTCAACCTGCGACAGAGCAGCTTGGAGGACTTTCTTGGAGACAGCTATGACCCATCGAGGGTTGTAACCCAGAGGATGGATGGATGGACTGACAGGTGTATTTAGCTTATAAAGGGAGTCTTTAAAACAATATTGTACGTATTGAAAATAGGTAAAACTACGCAAAGTTTTGAATTCACCAATGGGAAATTGAATACAGAGAGCATACGTCAACATTGTGATTCATTGTACGCCACGTAATGTTATCTAGTATCGCTCTGTTTACTGTTTATTAACTCTAAAGACAGCAATCGGCCTTCACCAGCTTTCTGCTAGACAAAAATACATATATTACAAGGTAAACCATCAGTCATGGACAGTATAAGCGATTTTTTTTTGTTTTTGCTTTGTTATTTATTCATTTTTCAATATACATTCTTTGGGTTTTGGAGGTAAATAAAAAGTCCTTTTCTCAATCAGTATTCAATTTTTAATTTCAGTTTAATACTCAGTGCAATAAAATATTATTAAAAAATAACACTCCTACTCAGACACCATCAACGGATACCATCATGGACCCCCAATTATGGACATTATCTAATTATGAACAGCCATCAATGGACAGTAAATGCTCCAGTGTAGGACCCCCAATTATGAACAGCTAGTTATGGAAATATGAATAATCAAGTAAAAGACAAAATTATTCATTATTAACGAAATGCTTCTTTTAAAGCCAACCGGAAAGAAAAAAAAACGAAGAGAACCACTTTTTTCCCGGTCGATTGTTTGTGAACGGACAGGAATTTCTAAAGAAACATGAAGCTATACTAGAACAGAGGTATGGTAGATACATGAGAAAAAATAAAAATAATGAAGTTCACTTTATGGACACTTTGTCCATGATTGGGTGTACGTGCTTGAATAATATCCAGTTATGGACACCGGTTAATTTTAGGTTAAGAATGCCAATGACATTTAGGTTATAATATAAAAGTAATGTATTACTATTGATAAATCACTAAATAATATGAATTTCAACAACGACGATACACCTGACACAAAATAAGATGTTAAGTGTACTTACTTGCATCGCGATTCTTGTAATAAATTCTCGTAAACAAAATGGCTGTCGGCTGTCAAAAACAGTTGGTATGTCAGCTAAAATATTAGCACAACTGATCGGTGTTGTCATTTGAAAAAAGTAACCCATAAAAACCAAGTTTTTATTATACTCCGTTTATTTCTAAAATATAACAACAATTAAAGACGAATTAAAACATATAACATAACACTAAACTTACAGTAATTTAATATATTTCTAAAATGTCAGATGTTTTGAGCTTTGATAAGACACTTCATGCTTTGAAGATTAAATTCTAAAAACATTTGTTAGTCAATTTAGATTTTCGACATTCGTAGTGCAGTACCTATTTATATATACCGACGGAGTAATTCAAATTTAGAAAATATTCTGCGACGTTATCGGGCCGCCGTTGCTAATCAAACCTTTCTAATGATTCCAATTTTAAAAAACCAATAAAATTTCTAAAAATCCGAAATTATACTATAATTATTAATTTTTTTTAACGAAAATTTGATAGATCTTTTTGATCGTCGCCACGAGTCTACTTGCCAAGTTTCAGATCTATTGGATCACGGGAAAAGGGTCAAAAATCGATCCAAAGTTTTTTTTGACGGCAAGCCGGCAAGCAAGCAAGCAAGCAGACGCCACGTGTTTATATAAAGGGAGTAAAAAGAATAGGTAAATTCAAAAAATGTCCAGGGCTGGTCCGCGTCCAACATAGGCGCCATTACCTTACTCAGTCTTTTATTAGGGTGGATTCCCACTCTTATCCACAAGTCTAATTTAGTAAAATGACGATATTATAAGTATTATTGTTAAGAGTCGTGAAGGAAATTCATTAACCCAAGCAGTCGTAGTTGCACAATGATACTGCGATACTAAAGATTAATATTGGTCGTAAGGCCTTATCTGTCTCGTAGACAAGTTTACGACCCATAAATTCATCTCAATAAAACAAATCAGTTTCCCTTGTTCATTGTTGACGGGCACAACAAAATGCTTATATATTAAATAAAACAATACAATTTGGCTAAAGTAAATAAAATATTACTATTGTCTTAGCAACAGCTATCTAATCATTACAGGCTAGTTATCATTACATTATACCCTGATAATCATTACAGGCTAGTTATCATTACATTATACCCTGATAATCATTACAGGCTAGTTACTGTAACCTACGTCGACACTGTTATTAATGACATTTTATGACATTATTTATGACATTTTCGTGGAAGTGGGAGACAAAATGAAACACTTGAATTAAGTAAAGTTTTTATTCAATCACGAAGGATACTGGAAACAAATTTAACTAGAGCAATTTTCTTTAATTCAAACTAATGTCACACTCGTCCGTAAAACAGATTATATACAAGTATATCTGCTAGAGTATTCACCCTTTGGAATATCGAAGAGGGACCCATCGCATACCCAGGGCCGTTTTATCAGCAATACCTGCCATATCGGCCCTACACATTCGCCAGTTCGGAATTATTTCAATGCTAAAGTGGACATCCTCACTACATCGCTAACGCTGTGTAAGCGGCGCGGCAAGGCCACCATACAAAACCTCTTCACTGTCTCTGTGTCGCAAAGATGAGTAAATTATAATTTATTAAATTTTATATTCGTTTGTGTATGTTTATTCGGAGTCGCGCCCGCGCCTGTTCGCTTGCGAGAGAGAGAGAGAGAGAGAGCTTCTTGTTTTCTCGTAATATGAAGACATACTAGCTGTAACCCATCAAAAATGACGGTACTTTTACATGTCGGTTCCTAAGGAATAAATATTTATTTAAGAATGTTCTTAGGTTTTCACGGCCACTCAGAATCTTCTGGTTTGTGTCTTCTGGGGTATTATGCCGTGTTATTACGACATTTCTGGCTGACGTCCGGATCGCATTGCAGGATCCACCATCAGCCCTGATGATGGATCCTACAATGGGATCCGAAACGTCGGCCAGAAAGGTTGTAATAACATGGCATAATACCCCAGAAGACACAACCCAGAAAATATTTATTTATTTATATAAAAAGAAAAGAGAAAAAAAAATCGTACAAAAAACAGACCGACGACGCTGACGGACGGATAGACAGACAGCGAAATTATTATAATTGGGATAACTAAGACTATCCCAGAGAAATATTCGTGAAAATTTTGTTCAGCCGTAACACAGAGACCGATATTGCCTTTAATTATTTAGGGATTCAATTTGCTTTATTTTAATTGGAATTAAGATTAACTTATGAGCGGGCTTAAACTCGCTGTAGACGAAAAGTTTCAAATACATGAAAAACTCAATTCAATTAAACATTTTGTAAAGATATAAATTTTAATGTACTCTTACGTAAGAGGCCCGCCCCGTCTAAGGGTGTTGTGTGATAGGGGTGGGAGGGAGTAAATGGGCTTACTATCAAATTTAAGAAACATTTATTTAAGTTAAAAGGGTAATTTACCGTAATAAGCATTATAACTAACCTTTACATACATTTGAATTAATAATATTTTCTGTTTGATAACTCTCTCAAACTAAATTCTTTTGAATTTTATATTTAAATAATTTAATTTTATGTGTCACATCTTGACTTATAAAATAAGTTTAATATCTTCAATATCAAGTCAGCTTAAAATAATTTCTAAGCAGTGAAGCATAATATTATATAAGCATAATAAATTTTTATTACTTTTTAAGTTTGTTTTTATATTATACCTTTACGAATATTTTCTCTTTGTGTATATATTTTTTTGTTGTTTATTATTATTATCTCTTTTTAGTTATTATCAGTTTATATCCTTTAGTAATTTAATTTGCTCTTATGTATATTCTTACTTTTTACTAGATCTTTATTATATTTCTCTTCTTATATATCTTATTTATATTTATATATTTTATAATACAACTGCTATAAACCTACAAAAATTAATTTTATACGATTGTTTATTAACTTTACTTGTCTTCTAAACATATATGTATCTGTTCTATATCTACAAAATGGCTTAGTACCTTTATAGACTATATTATTTCAAATTCCCTGCTAAACATATATATTAATAATATCGTATGTGGATGTTTACTTATCCATTTTCATATTTTTTTTATTCTCTTTTTTTATTTTTTTTCATATTTTTTTATTATTTACTTCATGTTTTATTTTGCTTTTTATATCAGAAATATAATTTAAAATAACTGTTTCACAGCTACAAAATTACACTGACACTCAGAAACGTGCCCAAGGGCTAGTTGAGTGGCGATTCCAAAAATTCAAGTTAAAAAAAAAAAAAAAATAATATATATATATATATATATATATATAGTATAATATATATATTATAGTTTTGCTTGAGGTTTCCGCGAGCGTTATTGTATGTAACAAAGGAATTTGGGATCCCTCGCGTTTTCTGTAAAGGTCTCCGTGAGAAAAGACCAAGGCCGACATGAAAGTCCCCCACCAATAAGGCCTTATTGGTGGGGGACTTTCATTCCACACATAATATATATATATATATATATATTATATATATATATTATACTATATATATCTATATATGTATATGATGTCATTTGGATTCTTAATAAATAAAAAATAAATAAATAAATAAAAATAAAATATTGAATAATTTTAAGTTTGTTCTCAGGTGTTTGTAAGACCGTTCAAAATCTATAAAGGTTAACTGGGCAACAGTTCGTATATAACATCCCGAAATTTATCGAAAAATCTCTGAAACCACGTACTATATACATAGATAATGGTATAAAATTTCATAGACTGTTGGAGGTCATTCGGTCCAGCTATGCGCACGCGCACTCTGTCCAGCTATATTCTAATATAAAATATACAACACATCATGTGTTTTATGTGTATGCCAAGGGAGTATCACTTCTAACGCGCGTACATAATTACAAGCACCCAATTTTTTATTCATACTCATAGTCGGTGAAACATGACCAAGCATCCTAGTCCTTTCATCAGAGCGGCGTGCAGCAGCGAAAAAAATCTTGATTTTTATTTTAACATATATTTGGAAAAAAAATCTAAATTAAATATTTATCCCGCAAAATACTATGAAATATTAAAATCTGAATAATATGTTAATTATTGTGACAGGAATATTACGAGATATGTCTCTTATTTCGGTTTCTCTTCAAAATATATGCTTGGGAGAAGTCATGCTTCTTGTTTTCACTGCACGCCCTTAGTTAGTGGTTATTTCTAACTTTACAGGAGAGCAAAAAATGTTTTGTCAATCCTTCTTTTATTATTAAATAATTTCTATATGTGTTTTGGATTAACAAATATGGAAATCGTATAATATTAAAAGAAACATTGACGAAATTGGACTTTCTTTTGCTCTCCTGTAAAGTTAGAAATAATCGATAACGCCTTTTTGCTTTCTACCCTCTATATTATTATGGAAACGGCAATGTAATGTGGTTTCATATTTTTCGACACATAGTTTTAAAACGTAAACTTTTCCATCAGTCATAAAAGCCGTGGTCGGAAAATGGAAACGCATTCCCCAAGGCCCGAGTCTCACCAAGAGCCCGGGCGAGACATAAATAAATAATTAATCAAATACTTCTCAAAGGTTACAAAAAGTATATCACTCTTTTGACGTCAAAGAAATGAGGTTAATGGAAAAAATGCCAATACAAATTATTGTATTTTTACTTTCTTTCTTTTAACTCGTGGCGTCTGCTTGCTTGTTTTCTTGACGAAAAAACTTTGAATCGATTTTTACCCTTTTCCCGTGATCCAATCAAGCTGAAACTTTGCAAGCAGACTCGTGGCGACGACCTATCTAAATTTCATAGATCTAAAAGAAAATTATTATTTCAGTTCAGTTTCAGTTTTTATTTATTACATAATATGTACATTACAAACTTTATGTTTAATGCATACATATTATGAATTTATATCTAAAAATATACATATACACATATATATACATACATACACATATAAATACATATATACATACACACATACATATTGTATATTAAAATAACAATTTATTATTAACCAATTAAAAGTGACCTGTACAATTTGGATAGAGGTGTAGGAGAACCCTGCTTCGGAAAATCCCCTCAGACTCGATAGATCTAAAAGATTTATCAAATTTTCGTTAAAAAAAATAATAATTATAGTATAATTTTGGATTTTTAGAAATTTTAATGGTTTTTAAAAATTGGAATCATTACAAAAGTTTGATAACTACCAACGGCGCTGGCGGCCCGATAACGTCACGGAATATTTGAAATTTAAATTACTCCGTCGGTAGGTATAATAGGTACTTCAACTATAATTTCGAAAATTTATGACAATTGTTTCATAGATGACAGCACACTTCGGTTTTTTGGGAAGAAATCAAATAATAAAGAGATATTTTACATAGATATTTGTCTAGACATGTTTCATTTTCAGTCAATCAATTATTACTTAATTTACAAAGAAAGGTAGTAAAATAAAAACTTGGTTTTTATGGATTAGTTTTTTAATACTCACTGTAAAATAAGTGATCATTGCGCCATTTTTCCGAAGAGGTAGGTAAATAGGGTATAGGCAGTGATATTACATACATCTTTATTAATATCCTGTTCCTTACGTTTCTGTCATCTTCAACACTCGCCTTTTATGACCACCGACGCAGTTATCAAGCATAGTGTGAATACTTATAAAGTATACAAGAGTATATTACTTTATCCTATAAAGACTTCCGTACACGTTTCCCATATAAATAGCTTCGTTTCTGTGAGACAAAATCCAATAACTCTGTTCTCAGAACATGCATATAAAAATATTACTAAGAATATAAATTGGTATATAAAAGGAGTAAAAAATTATAATAATAATCTTCAGGTAAAAAAATATTTCCTAATATTCCATTTCAAAAATATGGACGTATCAATTACGCTTTACCAGCTGCAAAATCTATTTCTAGTATGTAATAGAGAGGATCATAGATGTCCTTAGCACAGTCCATTTGAATATATGAAAGAAACTGATTTAGAACATATATACATTTATAGTACATATATACAACATTCAATTTTTTTTCAAAAAATCCGGTACATATATACAACATTCAATTTTTTTTCAAAAAATCCGGTACATATATACAACATTCAATTTTTTTTCAAAAAATCCGAGCGAGATCGGCGAGACCGGTGGTCAACCGTTACAGTCGTCCATTTATTTTGTTTATCAATTATAAATATTTTTTGGAAAAGGAAATTGTCTAGCGATGAAAATGATTTCAATGTAAGAGAAAAAAAATTGTATGGTAACAAATTATAATTCAAGATATTCGATTGCTGATTCGGTAATTTTTAAAATATTGTCGCAAAATTTTAAAAGCAGAAAGAATTGCACGTAATCATGAATTTTACAGCACTCTTTAAACGACACCTTTGACACTCTGGTGTAATGGGAATTAATACAAAGGTTTAGCACAATCTATCAGCTTCGCAAAATGACTAGAATACGATTTTCTATAAATATACATTGTACCCACTGCGCAGCAGAATTGTTGAGAGGCGATGTTTCGGGCGAAAGCGGTAAATCAGTGCGACTAGCGATAAAGTACCTACCGACGTGTGAGAAGTGTTCTATAGTAATCAGAGCGATACGAACCAGCGAATCAGATGCAAGTAGAAGATTTTCAAGTGACCACTGAGAGATTTACTGTGAATTAAAGAACGGTGTTCCGATTAAATTCATGTCCAGTGATTTAGGTAAATTAATAAAACGACAGTGAAAATATATAAAATGCCCGGTGTTGCAGCGTTTAATTGCTAGCTCGGGTCCGTAGGATAACGCAACTGAACTTTACGAGAACTTTAATTTTTCAGCGGACAAACAATTTGCCTTTATTGCAGAAAACAATGTTTGAAGCAAATATATTGCTCATAAATGTCACAAGTATCGATTGTGTGCACATAAATCCAGTCTCAACAACCCTAGGGAAACGATTAAAATGCAGATGAAATAAGGTAACTATACTCGTATATGCGTTACATTTATAATTACAACAATTATATCTAAATGTATTTTTATGTTCGTATCTCTTTATTCTTGTTACTTGATCAATCATCAATCAAACATAATTATTTCGTTGTCTGTCCGTCTGTTCGACCGTCTGTCCGTAATTTCGTTTCCACGAATTCACGGATAAAAAGCCGAATTAAACAGCCGGAGATGGGGCTTGAACCCCGGGTCAGAAAATCCGAACCAGCTGTTTAATGCATGTTGCTATTTTGCTACCGTCGCCTCTCCGTGGACCGCCAAAAAAACTTACTATAAATATATACTAGGACTTAGCAAAGACGCAAACCATTTCATGTTCTGCCCACCGCAATCGCTATGGTTTAAAATAGTACCATTAGCTGCCGACAGGGGAATATAAAAAATGTAAAAATATTTTGATAAAAGTCGTTATTACTATTTTATTGGTGTCGGCTATAAATATGTAAATACTTATTCTTTAGGAACCGGCATATAAATTAAACATCATTTTTGACGGGTCTTTTATAATTTTTTTTTTATCTAACTATCCTTTTAACTAATTAGTTATTTTATCTACATCTTTATTCATGTTTCTTAAACAATCTTTTATATCGATACCTTAATTGGCAAATTTGCTAACTCCACTTTTGGGTGAAAATGAGTTAATGATGCCATATTGTAGCATATGTTCAAATACATATGCTGATAAAATTTGTTTATCCAAAACGCTAAAATAATCCTAAAAATTGCTCGAAGAAAAATTGATAACTCCCAGGTCACTCTGACCAACACGGCAAAATGTATAACTCCATCATTTTGTATGAAATCTGGTGACAGTTAGGATGTGCATAAGGAGTTCTCTAAATATATTGCCATAAAAGTGGGTTTTATCACCAAAATTCTCGAAAAAAGTTTGACCATCAATAAATGTAAGTACGAACAATGTTTTTTTTATTTATAACATTGTACATTTTTAACATATTTCGAGAAATATTTGATATTATTCATCAAATGGAGTTAATATTTTTTTCCTCCAAAAACAAATACAGGTTCTTCTACTCAGCTGGAATTGGCATTTTTACTTTATGCAATATTTAAAAATATTATGTTTGCTTATTTGGAGATTGTAGACAGATTAAATATTGAAACGGTCAATTACAATGTAATGTTTTTCATTGCAAATTTTGTTATGATCAAAGTTTTTTATATTTGTATTATAGATGAACAGCAGAGAAAAATTAAAGTTAGCAACAGAAAACCAGAAAAGTCCTGAAATGGATAAATTTGATGATATATTAAGTCATTTATTAGAAAATCCAAACATGATTTTAGAATTGCCAATTGTTATGATTGATGACTACAGAAATAGTCAGAATTAGTCCTATATTCAGATCACTCTAACTCCGATTATGATGAAACAGAAAAGAAATCCGTAAATAGAAAAAAAAGATGCGAAGTGGACACTTCTACATGGTACGATAATACAAACAAGAAAAATAGAGAGCAAGGTAAAAGTTATCAAGGTAAAAAGAAGCAAGAAGATGGCTCATGGGATCATAAAATTCCAAAAAGTAAATAGTTGCTAGAAAACAGATCCATTTGTAAAACTTTAGAAAAAATTGCCTTAAAGTCTTTTTCTATATTAGAAGAAAATGGACGCAAAGTTTTCAGCAAATTTTGGGAAATGAGCTGGAATGAAAAAAAGATTTACGTAGACGGATTGACTAAAAATTTACCAATAAGTAGACCACGAGGAAGCAAGGAACCAGTAAAATCAAGGAGATCTTGTTCAATATTTAATTATTTAAGAATTCATAATACAGATATCAGAGTGTGT
>JADDOH010012926.1:0-27244 GCA_016648135.1 Agrypnia vestita
GGAAGGTACTGAAAATATGGAGTCTTTTTAGAGATGGGTGAAAAATGTATAATTATTGGGATTATTTGTGAAATACTCCTTTTAGAAAAATTAATAATGCATAGTTGTGTGCAAAAATAATTACAAAAATAAATCATTTTCTCTATCAAAATCGCTTGGAAATGTATTTATGTACCTACATGAAACGATGAAATCACCCATATATTTACTCTATGGTTACACAATAATGCATTCGAAACCTTGTGTGGGGCTATCACTACTCTTCTACTCTTTGGTTACTCTTGCTCATGCTTCTTCCTTGTTTCCTTTCAGCCTTTATTCATTATTCCTTTATTGACCGAAGTTTTCTATGCTGAAAACCCCACCACTTGGAGCGAATGTGAAAAATATTGGGTCAGGTTAGTTTTTTGATATTTTTGTAAATAAGTTACTAAAAACACCGAATTATTAATATATAAAGTATAGTATTCGTCATTGTCGGATTGTTTTCATTATTTGTAGTATTGATATCCCATATAATCATTAAATTATGATGTGCGCCTTATGTCATATCTTTTTTTAGTTTTAAAAAATCGTAAACAAATGTCATGCAGTTTTATGTTGCACGAATCTATTTTGTATTAGTACAGGTTCTTATTTTCTTTTTATCAAAACGTGTTTGAAGATTTAACGAACTTTTCTAAAATATTTGGCCATTTTCCAGGCCCTGCTTGGCATTTTAGGCCGATGGACATTATGTCCGCGTTCCTCGAGCGGGTTACTGTACTATTTTTCTTTTAATAAGTATATTTAATTTAATCCGAGATGACGCAAGACATGTCGCAACTATTATTTTTAATCTCGAAGCTATGGATTACGTCGCCGCGTTGTTTGCACTCTTGACCAAAATAAACATTGTATAAACTTATCGGAAACTCCGTCCTTCACATCGGCCTTTGGTCATTCACAAGAAGTTGCACATTTGAATGAATTTTGTAACGGTATTATTATTAATTTAATAATTTTGTTATTCATTCTTATTCAAGAATTATTTAGTGTTTGGTTTAATTTTCGTCGCGTGTTAATAATAATGAAATTTATGTAGCGGCGTTTTCGAAAAATAATCACCCTGGAATAATCCAAGACTATGGTCCCATTGTTCATACAATGAAAATAAGTATTTTACTATATAATTTAACGTCCTGTTAATTTAATCTAACTAAAATAATCGTAATCTAAATTAAACAAACCAAACCTAATAACTTAAACAAACCAAATCTAACCTAACCAAACCTAACCAAACCAAACCTAATAACCTAACCTAACCTCATATATTGCCTATGAAATGTCAAAATATGCAGTGCATTTTTCGAAACTTTAGAGTGTAATATCTTATTTAATACTTACTATTTAAACGTAAATTATCTTTCATTTTGTTATTAGCACATTCAATAATATAGTGAAATACTCATTTTCGTTGTATATGCAATGGGACCATTATCTTGGATTTAGCCATCACCCTAAGGTCATTTTACACGTGTCATTTGTTGTCTAGACTTACACATAGATTTAATAATTATAATTATACTTTGTAAAAACCTACTTGCAGTAATTTTGTATGTATGTTTTTTAATATAGTGTTTTTTTTTTTAATATGTTTTAACATTCACTTTAGTTACTGAAAGAGAAGAGTTCCACGCTTTTTGACCTTCCACAATAGATAGCTGTTCACTGAACATGGTCTTCTGACAGTGACTAACTGGTTCCATGACTCATCCCGCAGCTAACCTGAGAGTTTGACTCTTATAATTCAAATAGTTTAGAATGCATAAGATATAGAAGCTCCATGTAATGTGCCTTGTACAGTATCCCCCCAAAGATGAAACTCAACTCTTCCAGAGTAGCTTGTTGGTCTTGTGGCTAGGACTCTCGCCTCATTATTCAAAGGTCGCGCGTGCGAACTTTACTCCAGACCAGCAAGTTAGTCCTATTTTCATAGCACAAGCATTTAGCTTAATTTGAAAGTAGTAAGAATACTGATGTGACATATGTGTGATGAGAATACTGATGTGACATGTGTGTGATGTTGATGTTTGCACCTCTATTTTAAAAAAAGTTTCCATATGACCAACGTTAATTGGCATGCGGCGACTTTGGAACTAAAACCCGCACCGCCCGCACCCGGCGGTAACCCCTTGCCCTGTTATTCAGTTCAATCTTGTACTTGCGCGTGAGCTGTGACATCTTGATTTCCAATATACACTGAATTATATCCAAAACAGTCTTGCAACACCTTGCAGGTGGTGCAAAAACAATTGCCAATGTAGTTTTAAAGTTTTTCGTAGCTGAAAAAGCAAATAATGGACCAATATTATCGTTTGACAGGACTCTAGACAAAGCGGTCGCCATTACTGGTTTGTTTCTTTAGTGTTGCCCGACCAATTTTCTATTATAATATCATAAAATATATTTGTCAATGTACCGGACACTCTGTATATTCTGTATTGTGTAATAAATTTACACTCTGGCAACTTCTGTTTCGCGACAGGGAAGCCCTCCCTCGCACGCCAATTTATATTAGTGGCATTCTAGAAGCCAACATTGCTCAAGCAAAAGTGTTATGTGTGTAAGGGAGACGCCCTCCCATCTCCATAATACCCGGTATTCGGCAACACGTTCTTCGCGTCCCTTTTCACATCTCTCCCCAACAGAGCTGTTGTCTTCCATTCAGTCTTTTTTTTGTCCCTGGATTTTCATCGAGTATCCTTTTTGAGATTTATGAAATATGCATCTGTTTCAGTTATCCCATTATCTCAGAGCATTTTTATATGTATTGACATTTTCCTTTTAACGTCGTCTAAAAGCTTCACATCCTTTCATTAATATTCTTCACTTTCTGAGACACCATTGTCCAAATCTTTGTTTTGTACATAGTTATCTTATTTGAAACTTCGCCAAATTTTTTTTTTTACATTTTGGACTCCCAAGTCTCTACAGTTTTATGATCCCATGTGGTCATTGTTTTATAATAAAATTGGAACAGTTCATAAACATTCTTACATTATGTTCACTATATATATATATATAAGGTTGTTGAATGTTTAATAATGAATGAAAATTTTAAATACGTAAAAAGTTGTGAAAGTGGTCCAGGGAGGATTTGTATCATAAGTTGTTAATTGTTGGATACAAAGTATGCTTTTTGGTCTCTTTTTTTAATTCTTGTAGTTTTATTAAAAGTAATAGTTGTACTACAACTAGAATAGAACTGACACTCTTCTATTCCTCTGGTGACAGACCACCATTCAATGTGCAAACATTGCTTGACAATGGTGTTTATATCTGGGTTACATTCCCTTTCCCATATCCCTAACTCTTTTTCTTCCACAACACACAGACTGAAATAAACTGTGACACGTAGGATGGAACTTCCTCTAGATTTTAATAAATATAGCATTTAAAAATACTTAGGTAGAGATAGATAGAGCACCATACTCTTCTGTCCTGATACATAACTCTTGCCTCATCCACATTCATACATCTCCATATGCAAGCTCGCCGGTTGTTGAGGCTTCTAACGAGGCCATCTTCCAGTACCTGGTTAATCTGATCATGCCACGTCTTCCGCAGTCACCCTCTCTTTCTGGCGCCAACTACACTTGCATTATATATCTTTCTTACCATTCTTTCCTCATTCATTCACTCAAACCATCCCAAATATATAGTTACTAAATATCAAATGGTTTATACATTATACAGCTAAAAGTGATTGTTGTATCTTAAATATTCAGTAATGTGTGAGTGGTTAATGGCAGGAAGTCTGCAAAAGCTGCCCTCAATCTTCGGTAAGTCCATGATAAATTTAATTCCAAAAAACAAATGTTTACGCCGTCAATTAAAAAACCTCGATTGCCGTGTATGGTTTTTGATATTTTTTATTGGTTTAAAATTTAGTTCAATCCAAGTAGAAAATCTATGACTTACCTTGCGATGGAAGGCCGCTTGTCGCCGTGTTGATATATCGTAAACCGCCGTATTCTTTCTTCAAGTTTATAGTATCTAATGTCAATTCTTCTTCAATTTGTCTCCAATTTTACCTCCATATGTTCAAAATGCGAATCCGCCACACCAACTTGACATCTGTAGATTTGCACACTGTCGCCAGGGGCATCATAGATTTCTATTAGTTCAAACATCTCAAATCAATAAAACCCAAATGTGTGCATGTGTAATGTATTTTGTGTATGTGAACTAAATGCCTTAACAACTAACAAGCTCTATTTTAATCAATTTTAGGTAATCAAAAGGGTTGTCTGAAGTCACATTGAAAATCTATCAGTGCGCTATGGTGCTGACCCGAAACCTGATTATTCCGATAGTGGTGGCTGTATCACTCTGCGGTGTCTCTGGAGCTCTTCTGTACTTATTGTTTAGGAAAGATGAGGAGGACACGGTGCAATCCTCGCAGGACAAGTGCCTGGAGATGAGGATACCGGCCAATGTTGTGCCAGCGCTTATCGGTATGTTTATCATTCATTTTTAAATCAGATGTACTTATTGCTGTTGTATCAATAAATAACCGAGTTTATTGATCCCGTATTTATATAATTATTATTATTGATAATGGGCAGGCAGCTTAAGCTGATAGGCCCATATCACTGTCTCTCATTTGAATATCCAGCCTATTCTTAAATTGATTGACACTGGCTGCAGACACAACGCCCTCAGACAAACTGTTCCACATATTGACCACTCTATTGCTTAATGCATGCTTTCTTGGGTTACACGAGAACCGAGACTTGTTCAACTTCAGGTGATGTCCTCAAAGGCCCACATTAGTGTTCAATGCAAACATATCTGTCATATTAGGAATATTGTAGTGGCCCGATAGAATCTTGAATGTCTCGATGAGGTCACCTCTTGCTTGTCGCTCCTGAAGAGTAGTTTATATGTTTTTAGGTAGGGGCGGCTCCAACATTAAAGATCTGCAGCAGACGAGCGGTGCTCGCATCAACTTCCGCGATGAAATGCCCGTAGAGGATGGAGATACGAAGCTGCGTGTGTGTGTCATCCGTGGCCGCTCCGAGGCCATCCGTATAGCTGAGGCGATTATCCAAGAGGCTGTGGCCAACCATATCCCCGCTCAGGAATCGTCCATGTCCGTCCCTAGCTGGGCTGTTGGGAAAATCATTGGTCAGTGAAATAATAATAATAATATTATATTGTGACATCACCAAATTGGTCCTATTTTTGAGCAAAAACTTTTAATTAAATGAATAAAAATAACTTAGTTAAACACCACTTATACTTATTGTCAAATCCGACCAGGTTTTGCTACGACCGTAGCTTCTTCAGGGAGAATCTTAACTTAGCTCATTTAAGATCTCCCTGAAGAAGCTACGGTCTAGCGAAACCTGGTCAGATTTGACAATAAAAATATAAGTGGTGTTTAACTAAGTATTTTTATTTATTTAATTATAATGTCCCACCACCGAGTGTTTGCTTCCTTCGAAAAACTTTAACTTAATTTGAAAATAGTAAGAATATTTATGCGAAATGTTTTCTGTTTTGGCTTCACTATAGAAAAAAAAAACATTGATTAACAATAGATTATATTTTTTTAAACTATAGGTTAGGTAGACCTTTACATTAATGTAAAAATATTAAAGTGAGTATAGTTATTTTATTAAAATTTATTTTAAAAAAAAATTCTTTATTTTAGAAATGTAAATTGTCTTTTTGTCCCTCCACCCTGTGTGAAGTGTCTGCTCACTTACTGCTCACCTGAGCGCCCTCGTGTGTGAAAACCTCCTTTACATATCTCCATCCCTGCTGCCACTGCTCGCAGATAACTGTCAAATAAATCAATATTAGCAGGCGCCGCACATTGATTATTGTCCAAGTATCAATACCGCAGCCGATGCATGTCAATAATTTTCAAATATTTATCTGGCAGAATATTATGAAATATAAAAATCTGAATAATATGTTAATTAGTGCGATAGGAATATTACTAGATGTATCTCTTATTTCAGTTTATTTTCAAAAAATGTACATAGGAAAAAGTTATGCTTCTTGTTCTCACTGCACTCCCCTGCGCCGCACATTGGTAATTTTAAAATAGGTGGATACCATTTGCCGTAGCATGCTGGTAATTGTGAAATGGGGCGATGTACTAGAAATTCTCGCCTCAACCCGCATGAATAGTTTGAGCTATTTTTGGGATTAATTCTGAATGCAATGGCTTTTTGTTTACCGTTTTGTAATGTTTTACATTCTGTGAGAAGTTTTCTGTGCGTATATACTTGTTCCCTGAACTGAGGATCGATTAGTCTGGCTAACGTGAATTTAAATTGGTCTTTGCAGGGCGCGGTGGGGAGGTAATCCGAGACATCTGTCATACGAGTGGAGCCAAGGTGCAGATGGAGGATCGCAGCGGCGATACAGCTTCGGCCGTGCAGCGAAAGGTCACCATCAAGGGTACTCCGGAGCAGATCAAATTGGCGCAAGAGATAATCAATCAGCTGGTAAGTTAATTCCTAATCTCTTAAACAAACATCGTGATGACCTTACTTTGCCTTAAATTGAATTTATGATTTTTTTCAATTATTTGAGCGATTGACTGGAGCAATATTAAAAATTCTTCTCTAGATGCTTCCAACAATTCTGTTTTAGCTTATGGTCAGTTATCGTAACACGTATATTTCTCCCTCAGGTGTTTACGGAGAAAGTGCGGCGGGAGGCAGACAACTCGAAGCGTGAACCCCGCGGACAGTATGGTGGTCCAGGAGCATCGCCCACCGGGCCGTCACCTGACGGGACATCTCCCATCGGGGCAGCACCCTCGGGAGATTCCAAAAAGGGACATCTCACTCCAGGTACACAGAAAGCATATTTGTAGAAAATGAAAACGATCATGAATTTCATCTTCTTCCGCCTCAACCCTTCCGTTATTTGCTAATTGTAGCTCCTTGTTATTTGTTAATTGTAGCTATTTCTTCCCCCCACGGCGGCTATGTCGTCGGTCCATCTCTTCCAATGCCTCTTTTATTTTCCCAAGGCTTCCTTCATTTCATTTCAGAACTCTGGGAGTCACATCTTGTAGAATTTTGCCTTGAAACATGCCCATTGCCATTTTAGCTTCGCTACACGACCCATGATATCCACTACTCGTGTTCTGCGCCTAATTTCATCATTACTAATTCTATCTCTTAGGCTTACTCCAAGCATGGATCTCTCCGTGGATCATTGTGTACATTTGAGCTTTTCTACACTTTTCTTTTTAGTCATGAATTTCATTAATGTTAAAAGGCGTTAAAGTTTGTACATTTATGTAACTGGAAGAAATATTATACATTTCGAGATATGCATTCTCTTAAAAAATACCCACATGTTCTGCAATCAGTACTATTGAACTTTGCTTTTATGTGGAAACATTTCCAACTAATGTCGAGTATTCCAGGAATAATGGCCTCTTAATTTGAAATTCAAGGGATTAATAAAAAAGTTTACTGGAACTAATTAAATCAATTAAATCATGGCAAAATCTATATCTATAAAACTCAATGTCTCTGTGTCTGTCTGTTCTCTATACAAATCTACAATGTTTGTCTGATTCGACTCGAATTTTGCATACTTATGCTTTAGGACCCGGCGGATAACATAGGTGACATTTCCCCTTCCCCCTCTAACCCATCCCCTTCACAGATATATTTTCTTTACAAATCTATACTGCTTCACCGATCGGACCCAAATTTAGCATACATATTCCCGATGGAAAAAATATGCCATATTTCTTCCCTAGACATCCTAGCCATCCAAATGAAAACATTTTAATTAGAGGCTTTGCAAAACAATGGAAAATGTGTTTCCTCCCACAAATTTATTTTCAACTTAACCCCCAACGTCCGTGCAACGCCGGGTACAAATGGCTAGTGTATTAATATTATATATTTTTCTTAAACTCGTTCTTCCGTTAATCGTCCTGCAGCAACCGAAGCTGGTTTATTGTATTTTTCCAAATTAAGCAATCAACAGCAGGAGAGATTGAGGTATATAAAGGAGGTTTTCACACACGAGCGAGCTCAGGCGCTCAGTGTGTCGGCAAGCACCGCGGCACGCAAATGCCTCACATGTGCCATGAGGACAAAAAGCCGTGGGCCATGTCTGTTCTGTATAACTTAAAATGTTGAATTATGTAATGTAAAAATTTGTTGATTTATGCTGCAAGGGCCTGAAAATTATCTCAAACAGTGAATAATTTTAACAGGCACAATCAATCAAGAAATTAAAATTTTGGCTGTTAGACGGTTTGATGTGTTTTTAAAAATTTTAATTTGTCGAGGTTCAATTTTTTTTTTTTATATTAAAGAGATTTACTGTATTAATAATTTCACCAATGTAGATAACGTTCCATGTGACCAGCATTTAATGCTAACTAACTAACCATCACGCCGTTTCCTCCGCAGGGGTAGGCAGAGATGATAGAATGCCATATTTTTCCATCATGGCACACCGCTTTTGCTACATTCATACATCTTCTCATGTAAGCTCTACGGTTGTTGAGGCTTTTATTGTTGTTGTTGTTGTTGTTGATGTTGAGGGCCGTCCATGCCAGGTCTTTCGTGGACGCCCTCTATTTCTGTTTCCTTCAACACTCGCCCCATATATCTTCTTAACCGTCCTTTCCTCGCTCATACTTTCTACATGGCCAAACCATCTCAGCATTCCTTTCTTTATCCAGTCTACCACACTGTGGCCAGCATTACATTCACTTCTAATTTTTTCATTTCTCACTATCGACCAAAGGCTTTCCACACAAGCGCCGTAGTGACCGCATTTCCACTGCATTCAGTCTACTTTCATTCCTTTTTTGCCAATTCCAGGTTTCATTTCCATACATCAGATTCGGCACTAGAACGCTGTTAATGCACTAGATGCACTTAATGCACTAGATATAAAGATGCATCTAGGACAGACAGGAAGCAGCAGCTTCTGTTGCATTCAGTTTCAGATAGATAGTTCAATACTGTTCAAACAATTATTTTCTCTCAACTTGATACGATCATTCCCAGAAGGTGCGGGCGCGCTGCTGGAAGTGTACGTGTCCGCAATCTCCTCCCCATCAAGGTTCTGGCTACAGATAGTCGGCCCGCAGGTTGAGAAACTTGACAAACTGGTGGACGAGATGACAGATTACTACAGCAACATCGACAACAGAGAACTTCACAAGGTAGTACTATATTCTCTCATGATTCGCCAAGATGGGAAGGTGTCGAGGCACACCAGTAAGAGATAGTAGTGATAAATCTACTAGGAAAAAAACTAGCTTGATTTAATGCCCATTTCGCTACTTGTAGCTGTCGTATTTTGTTTATCTAAACCTATACTCATTGCTAGTAGCAAAAGCTTCGGGGAGTCTTCTTCATTAAATTTTGAATAGAATATATTCTCTACGCTTTGGCTGAAATGTCAACAGTTAAGGAGATAAGTGACATCAAAGTTTGAATTATTATTTTTTCGATATTTCTAATCTATCTTCTGTAAAACGTTGGGAGTATCATGAAAGTAACTTATATTAAATATTACAAATTCATTCGCTTTGCTGCAAGTCAAATAAAATGATTGAAAAATTTGCAAAAATTTTCTGGTTCAAATTTCTCTAAATTGGTTTTCAGCTGTCCGATGTCCAAGTGGGGCAGCTGGTGGCCGCTGTCTTCCGTCACGATGGCAAGTGGTACAGGGCGAAGGTTAGTTGTTTTTGCTATACTAATGTATATTATGATTGCTTCAAAAAGGAAGTATGCAGTGCGCACGCGCTCTGCCATTACAGTAAAAACCCGTCAATTCGAACCCCAATTATTTGAAATTTTTAAAATGTGAATTTCATAGTAGATTAACCCCGATAATTTGAAAACCCCGCTAATTTGTAATTCGAAATATTTCTTAGCCCCTTTCACCATAAATCAATACATTTTAGTTCGCGTAATTTTTTTTTTTTTTTTGAGATTTGACGAAATTTAAAAAAATATTTTGATTTTTCGCAAGTGAGAACAACAAATATGTCAATATCGGGTACAGTAGCCGGCAAACCGGGAAGTTTGCGCATGTACCATTCCACCAACGAGACCCAAATTTTGTCTTCTGCGCATTCCCCCACTGCGCCAAAGAATTTCAAAAAGTTTGCCGGCAACTGTACTTTAGTGTTAGAAATGTCGTGATCTTTATATTAGCATAATAAATATTGCGTTTTCGAAATAATTTCTCGAAATAAAAAACAGACGTTTTCACAAAATTAATTGCTTTTTTCATGGGTTTTACGACTCTTGGAGAATTTCGCAATCAATTCGCGGTACCTTACGGAATGCCTTTTTTTAATACATGTGTCGCAATACCTAAAATTGGGGAATCCTGTGTATGCTTTCTTCAGTTGACTGCCATGATATGCGCGGATAGTTTATTTTGCGGCGTTTGTGCTAATCCTCGTACCTTAAATTGTTTTTCATTTTTTTAAATTTATCTTTAATTAAAAAATTTTCTAATAACTGTAATTTTCTTTGTAAGATGTTATTAGTGCATTGTTTGTTTGAGCCTGAAAAAAGGCAAAATCAAAAGTTAAACTCGCGTGAAGATTAAAGAAGCATTCCATAAATTCAAGTATAACTAAATATATTTGATTACGGCGATTCAGACGTGACGGAAATGGAAAAAAGACTTTTTCGCAAGTGAGAACAGTAAATATGTCAATATGTACTTTGGCAATAGAAATGTCACGATCTTTGCATTAACATAATAAATATAGCATTTTCCAAATGATTTCTTAACACATTGACTGCCACGGCAATTTTCAGAATTCCGGTCTAAAAAGCCAATTTCATTTAAATCATATTATATTATTAAAAACTCTAATTATAGTACATAATTATTATCAAAAAGCATACAAAATGTATTTTTTTTAAAAAAAGGTCTTACGAATTATCTTCTTGATTTCGAATAAATTTTTTATAATTATATTTTCTGTTAATTTATTAATAAATTTTCTGTTCTTGTAAGCCAGCACTGATTTTTTGTTCTCTTCCCAGAAGCCATCTATCCATATTAGCACTGATATACTATGAATTTTATCATAGCTGCACGAATATGGCAAGTAAACACAGTGCGAGATAACTCGTAGAGACATCTATATATACATTGATTGATAAATAACGCAATCTACAAATTATCTTGTAGTTGGCAGTCAACGTGTTAATATAATAAATATAAGCATAAATTTAACAAAATTAACGGTTTTTTCAAGAATTTCGAATTAACGAGGTTCTACTGTATAAAGAAACAGCAGCAAATTGGCGAAATCGTATGAAGTAGCGAGATGTACAGATTTTTTAAAATACATAAAGATAATATTTAATATGTAGAAATATTATGCACATTATATATTATTTGTGTGTACGCAATTTCTCTGAAGTAACTATTTTTACAAAACAAATGACTCAGAAACTTGTCTAGTGATCCATTCATGATCGTATTTATTTTCAAAACAATTACCTATTAGTTTTGGTTGTATAATTTGAGTTTTTCTTTTGAGTCTCGGGAAACCAGCATTGACGAACACCACTATCCGTGAAGCTATTAAAACCGGCTTCTGATTTGAATTTTTTTTCAAGACTGGTTCCTTAGGTTGCATTGCCCCTCCGACTCAGAAAATCCCCTTTCCGAAAGTTTGTTGCCTAGTAATGTGGAAATTTTCCTTGTACATATTTCACATTTAAAAATCTAATTTTGTAGTTTGATAAGAATGGGCTGATTTCACATTATTAATCATAACATTTACGAAAAATAACAATTAAGTACAGTAGATCCCCAGGTAACACTAAAAACCGGGGCGTGCTCTATGGGATCGTGTACTCCAGGATTAGAAAAACATACTTATGGATGTACGCCTATCGCGTGCTTCTTCGCTAGGCAGGGGAACCAAACTCAACAACTTTTATTCTTTTTTTTGTCTTTTAAAAAATATGGCTTGAATTTATTTATAAATTTATTACAGATTTTGTTCATAGTTTCAGTTCTTCTCTTAACTGTTAATACGGAGCTAGAGATATCTGAAACTGTTTACTAAATTGTGTAGAGCGTTCGGTTAACGGATCAAAGTTAATTAAAAAAATTTCCAGCTCTCTGCTAAATGTAATTTTTTATTCAAGTCTTCTTAATTATAATTTTCAGGATTAATATTTTCTATTAATATATTCATAATAACAAGACACAGTTATACAGCATGAAAATACAATATTAAGCATATGAAATAAGAAAATAAACAAATATGTGCGTATTTACATTAATAATTATACTCGCAGCACATCCTCATATCAAAATAAATACGCTATTGACAGGGATTCCAGAAATTTTGTGATTCGAGATGTTCATGACTTCACAAGTTTTATTTATGTAATATTATTTGATAGAAAAAATATTTTTACATTTTATAAAGATTTTCAAAATATAAAATATACTATTGCCCAAGTTAATTTGCAACCCGGATAATGTGACTCCATTTAATCAAGAGTTTTACTATATGTATATAATGTACTTACATATAAAATGTACTTTATGATGGAATTGACTGTATACATCAGGGTTTAAAAAAATCTGATTTGTATACAAAAAATAAAAAAAATGGATTTTTTGATATATATATACGATGCATGTATATCAAAAATTGGATATATGAGTATATCCAAACATTTTTTCCCCTTTTTTACACACAAAGACAACCGTAACCCTTTTTAAAATACAACTAGCGCCATCTAGTAACGATCGCAGATATCAAAAAAATAACTTGTAGAACTTTTTAATATACGGCTAGCACTATCTGGTAACATCCGAAGAAAGTTTTTTTAGATTTATATCGAAAATAAAAATCAAGCCATAAATATTGTGATATACATATATCATAATATATATCCGCAGATATATATCCTCGAACCCTGGTATACATACTCATTTAAATCACTGAATTAAATTGGTGTTTTAAAAAATTATCATTTCTTCTTGTACTCCTCGCTGAGAGCATTGTTATATAAAGTCAACTTTCCAACTGCTTTCAGGTGGCGGAGATTAAGCAAAACGAATTCGACGGGCGGCAGCAGGTATGCGATGTACATTTTGTGGATTATGGGGACAACGAGTATGTGGGGCGAGAGGAATTGCTGGGACTGCGCACCGACATGCTGCAGTTGCGTTTCCAGGCTGTGGAATGCTTTCTAGCCGGAGTGGAGCCGAGCCCGCAGCATGAACCCGGTAGTTGGAACCCGCGGGCGATTGAGCGCTTCGAGGAGCTTACACAGGTTGGTTTGTTTCTAATGTGTGATCATTTTTATTATGACTGGGATGTATGTTACGTTTGACGAAAGCTGCGATACAATATGTTCGTTTTTTAATGATAGTTATCCTGATAACTCCGTAATCAATCCAGCAATTCAGCCTATAAACGGCGGTAAACTTGCATAAATAATTACACTAAGAGATGGCGACACTTTCGTTGATAATACACTAATAGAATGTTACCAGAAATATTCAAATGCTTCAGAACACATATGTTTTGGTATATTCTGCTTTATCCTGAATACAATTCGGACATCACAAAGAGATGCCGATCCGAGCCTTTGGCCTTTGTTTACTGGCATGTTGAAAACGTAGCTCGCAGGGGATCTGGTCTGGATGCTGGACGTCGACCAGAGGAAGCTGCGGCTACACCAATAGCATCGAGAGCAATCCAACAGAAGAGGCCGGAGTTGACCGAACATCAAGAGGATAGTAAACCTACGGAAGATCTGCTCTGGCAATCCAGCAGGGGAGTCCGGGGTTGGTTGGACCATCCAGAGGACAGAAAGCCTACGGAGGATCTGCACTGGCAATCCAACAGAAGAGTCCGGGGTTGGAACATTGCATGGCCGCGTACTAGGCACTTTGCCCGACTCGTCAGCGAGTGATGACCGGTTATTTGTACCCACGCCCCGAACATAAATAAATTAACTGAGCAGATAAACCGCCGCCTGCTCAAGGCCGTTATAATCCTTGTTTTGAATACAATTTAAATTTGAAAGAATGTTTGCACGATGTTTCCCATTTGCTCGTGGTTGTATTCACTCAATTAATTTGTTAACCATTTTCCTTGTCTCCACAATTCCAATTTCTTTTGGAATGACAATTCAATTTTGTTATTATTTTTTAACGAAATTAAAAACATCAAAGTTCCATTGCACACCTTGTATGCAATATACCAATGTATTTTAAAGATGTTTTGCCTTGTTCCGAAGCATGAAATGTTCAACGGTTTGTTAGGCCAATTATTTTTTCATGATACATTTGTTCAAATTGTACTAAAGATTTTGTGGTTGCAGGTGGCACGTTGGAAACGTCTGTGGTCCCGCACATGCGCCTTCAGGGATCGAGTGTCTCCTGCCCTGCTAGGAGATGCGGGTGCTCGGGGAGGCCGGGAAGGATCCCCCGTTCCTGGAGTTAAGCTATACGATGTGCAGGATGGTGAGTTTTTGCACAAACTGTTGTAGCAAATTTAATACATAAAAATACGTATCCGTTGGATATTATAAAGTTTCTTTCTATCGCAGCGTTTTAAATATGAGTCAGGTCTAATCTTCATCATTTGAAAGATAACGTATTGATTAATTAACCTACTTCAATCAGGGGTAGATGTGGATATCGGTGAAGAGCTGGTGAAGGAGGGCTGGGCTGTAGAGCTGAAGGAGTCCCCGACGACCCCGACCCCCTCCCTAACCGTCTCGGTACAGTTGCCGCCCTCCTTTGGGGATCTGGAGTCTTCCAGGTAATATCTCTCAATCTTAAATGTAAATATAATCTGTAACCAGATGTAAGGGGTGTATGATTTTCCTGGACATTATTTTATTTCGACTACATATTTCAATTATGTGCCGTATATAATATCATAACCCACAAAGCGACAATTTTGAGTTTGTTGTGTATTTCATATGTTTTTAATTATATATTTAATTCCTAGAACGAAAAAAAAAATTGTTTTATAATAATAAAACGTTATTTATTGCAAAATATTTATTTTTCTTTCTTGGAATTAAAGATATAATTAAATACACATGTGTGTGTATACACAAAAAACTCAAAATCGTCGATTTGTGGGTTACGATATTATACGTAGGAGCCGTCGATATCTGTGTCTGTGTTGAATGAGAATTGTTCACCGCAGCAGTGATATTCAGGGAGCAAGCGTAGAGAATGAAGCGCAAAAAAATAGGGGAAGTTGCATGAACTGATGCACGAATATTAAAACTAATTCTTTAACATTAGCATTGGTATTGATAATTTCATTATAGAAACCATCTATAAATATGAACTAGCCGATCTATAATGGTTTGAAAAATCTACATATAAATTATATTAGAAGATAAAAATACTGTGAAATCTCATTATTTTGAGACTCAAAACACATTTAGTTATATTTTAGTTAAAAATCATTGGTACAATCAGATACAAATCCCAAATAATTACTGAAAATAACCAGTTAAACCTACGGTTTGAAAATCACCAGTCTGGATAAATAAGTTAAATGCCCGTCTTAAAAAATTAACGTAGCTGATTCCTAACTGTCAACAAAAAACAAATTAAATATTTTCTAGTTAAGAACAATTTAATATCAAAATGGGTTATTATTTTTGTATCAACCTAACATTTAACTTAACCTAACATTTAACAGTGGATATAGAGCGTTGTCCATATTAAAAAGAATTCAATTCTTTTTTGTTTTATAGATAAAGGTTTTAAAAATGTTTAATAATCACGTTTTGTGTCTTGTAAAGACATGCTCAGATTTGTAGATTCTATTATGTTACGTTTTTAAGGGACCAGCAAATAAAAACGTATTAGGCGGGAAAATATATTGTCAATTTTTTTATTGTCGTGTATGACAATTGAAGAATGTTTTAAGAAAATGCATTTATTTGTAAAATGTGTAAAGTTTATAGATGGAATATTGCGCTTCCAAGAAATCATAATTAATTTTAAAATATCTCTTTTTTTAATTGCTGCCAGATTAAGAAGAATAATTTTGCAATAATCCGAGGTGAGTGGTAAAATTTAAAGTGATGCTACATTTGTTAATCTAAATTAATACTATGGTGTTATGTGCATTCATAAGCTGAGACGAATAGTCAATGCCTGTTCTCAAAATGTATAACATCCAAAGTAATCGGATACATTCACATTTCTTAACCGCTCGTATGACGGAGCATAGGTTTACGCGACTATTTTTGTACCCTCTGTATGCCGGAGCTGATATATGCGCTCTCTAGAAATGTATGCAAATTTGACCTATTTTACCTCTGTTTATGGGTTTTTAAGGCTTATTATTGAATGAATGAACGAGTTCTATTCGTCAAGTAACCTCATTGGCTGCATAAACCAGGACAAAAAATCATTCCAAATGTCGTCATCGAACCGTGCAATAATTGTGTTATTTATCTGTTAAAAAAAGTGTTTTTTTTTTTTTTAAATAAAAAAGTGTTAAATTAATCTTTGATATATTTAGAATGAAAATATTGAAATACAATATCGTTAGTGTTATTGCTTCCAAGGTTTTATTCGATAAACATGTGCGTAGATTTCTGACAGTAAATTTCGTTATTTTTATTTTCAAAATTAATGAATAAGTAATTATTGTACAATTATTGAAATCTGTATATTGAGAAACCAGAAACTGCAATTTCTTAGTGATTATTGTTGATTTTTACATGAATATAACTATCAAAAAAAAAAACTAAAAAACAGCAATCGTGTGCGAAATTACACAGCAGACACAAAAGTTATAAATCATTCATTCAAGAAAACTTGTTGGTCAAGGGAAATATAAATTGTGAATTTGCAAGTGTACAGGTGTAACACATTTAGGGACGGTTGTTTCAAGTTGGAGTTTGTTTAAAGCGTAGATTTTTTTTTTGCGTTCTCCACCAATCGAAACGATCCGTTTCTCTAACAATCTATGCTTTAAACGAACTTTTATTTTAATCCAACTCGAAAACCGGGCCTTAGTGTATTATATATTATGGGTGATGAATTTTTGATTTCTTATCAGAATGTTCAATCAACACACATAGCATTTTGTTGTTTACCGAGAATTTTATTAAAGCTCTAAGGAATTCAAATTGTTTAGATGTTTCAAAATTTTTATTTATTTTAAATGACATGGGTATTGAATGTAATAAATTTCATATTGTTTTCACAGCTTTCTCCACCTCATTTACTAGAGAATTTAACATTGTCTTGGTAAAATTGTCTCAGTTAGGTACTCAACAAAAATTTGTCAATTTAAATTGAACATTTTGATAAGAAATCGAAAATTGGAACAGTGATATTAGCTATTTTGGATATGTGCACTTTTGTTTTCATATAGCTTGCTTTTAATGTAAGTGTAACTCTGTAGAGTGCTGGGTATGGTGGTGGGTGCTCCGGATAAGCGCGAAGAGAGAGCCATCAGCTTACCGCACGGAGGAGTATCTCCCAGAGTTTCTCCTCTGCCCAACAGGATCATGCATGGTAATTATTTGCATATTCATTGTGTAAAATGTTCATTGTTAAAAGCGTTCGTTGGTTTCATTAAGTGGTGATATTCGCAGGTGAAGGTAGTCTGTCTGGTGAATCCAAGCCCAAATCGACATCTCTGGCAGCTGACATGAATCTCACTTCCAAGACCCCAGCGTCTCCTGCTGCGGGATTCACCAAACTCTCTTACTCCATACCAGATGCCAAAGGTATAGCTGAGGTCGATGAGTCATCTCGTGTCACCAACGGCACCTCCAAACAAAATGGCGCCTTCATCGATGCGGAGAAAGAGAGGGTCGCTCTGGATCGTCCCTTGTCGCCCAAAAGAGAAGATTTGAAGAAGAATCCCGAATCTTTAGTCAAACCTCTTCCATTTCACGTCCCCGATCCAAAAGACGAACTCAAAGCGAAGATGAATCGAGTGGATTCCCACCATGGGAACCTGGAGGCCCTGGGGCGACTCAATCCTCACAAATAAACTAAGAACTACAATAACATCTGTTTCAAATCACAACTTATTTGAATTGCTGTTTACTCTTTCTTCATTCATTATTGCGTAAAACTTTGTAAAAAATTGATCCATTTAAAAAACAATACATTGTCAACAAAGAAGTCAATACGGCAGAAATATCAAATGTGTTAGGCCCGGTTGCGACATCTGAAGTAAATTTTACTCGAGTAAAATTAACCCGAGTAACTTTTTTTACCATCAGCTGAGAGTAAACTCGATTTCGGATTGCACAAATGTCTTTTTTACCACTATCAAACCAAGAGTTAGGCTAATAGGGTGCCAAGCGGAATAAACCTCAAATACCGCATTTGTCTATGGAATTTGATTTATTTAAGTTTTTCACCACTGGCAATATGTACTTTTGCGTTTCAAAACCAGTTCAAACAAGCCACTCTATTCTATGAAACAAACCAAACAGACGTTAAACCATCGCTAAAATAACGCAAAATTAAAAGACTCACTGTAATGTTTACAAATTTCAATACGACAATGACAGCGACAAAATTCAAATGACAAGTACCTATATGGAAAAATGTCACATTTTCAAATCAGCTGTGAGAGGACGGCCATTTTTTTTTTCAACGTTTTTACCTTTACCCACCGGTATTGGAGAGTAAAAAAAGTTACTCATGTATGTACTTCGGCGAGTAAAATATTTTTTACCATCGATGGCGCAACTCGTTTTAGTAAAAAAAGTTACTCCGAGTAACTTTTTTTTACCTTTACTTTAGATGGCGCAGCCGGGCCTTAGTGGCTTAAAAATAGACAATATTGTCAACAGGTCTGTTGTGATAACTTTGTTAACATTATTGCTCATTCACATTTGTTTTCAGACTTATTTGATTTCACATTTTCTTCATGGTGTACTTTTAGAGATTGTGCATACTAATTACAATTTCAAGTACCTTCCCTTTTGAAAGTGTCAATAATTGTAGCTATCATAATATCCAGTCCGTATTATCCAACTGTAAGTTTGCTTTCTACATCAGCTGACATAATAGTAACAATAGATGTACATATCAACTTCCTGCCGCTGACCACTTTGTGTTGTGAGTTTCCCGACGTTGTGCCCCGCATGCTGTATATATGTGTAGTATGTATTTATTATTAATGGAGGTGCGTGCCAATTCACCGACGGCAATTGTGACGAGTACAAATTAAGTGTATGGATGAAGATTGGTTGAAATGTGATAGTATTATAGGTAGTAAATTATTGAAAATGTTTTCCTCGTGTTAGACTATTTTTTGATGAAAAAGTTTTATCAAACACTCGATTGCGGTGCTGTTCGTCCGCGTACAAGGTGCTTGGTTTCGAGCTCTTGTATTTTACTGTAGCTTAAGCTACTGTATGTTAGGTAAGTAGTTTTACTAAAAGCATTTTAAAACCATCACGTTTATATGATATGATTTTGAGATTACATCATGTTCAAATTAGTTTATTTTTTACATTGAAACTGGAACAGAAATGAAGCACTTGTTATGGCAGTTTTTCTAATCAATGATATATAAAATTAATTTTGTATTCATCAGTCTGTAAATTTCTATTATTGTAGATAAAAAAAACTTATAATATGTATATACAGGTGCACCAGAGCTAGCAGCAGAAACTTTGCCGGTAGATTCCTGCCTATGTTATGAGCCTAAAATGTTCAAGCAACCATGGCCTAATATCAATTGTTATGGAGATATGCAGTGTCAAAGATTGCATTTTTTTCAATATTTCTGACTTTTTTTTTCAATATTTTTGACTTATTTTTTGAAAAAATTGAACTATCATTATAGTATCTTATGTCAATTATGAAAAATTCATTCGCTTTAATACAAGTCGAGTAAAATGATAAAAACCTTGCAAAAAATTAAAAAAGTTATTTTTTTACAAATTTTTATCATTTTATTTAAGTTGTATTGAAGCAAATGAGTTTTTCATAATCGATATAAGTTACTGTAATGATAGTTCAACTTTTTGCAAAAAATAAGTCAGGAATATTGAAAAAAAATGCAAAATTTGATATTGCATATCTCCATAACTATTAATATTAGACCATGGTTGCTTCAACATTTTAGACTCATAACACAGTCAGGAATCTCCCGGCCTAGTTTCTGCGGCTAGCTCTGGTACACCCTATATATATATATATGTATTTTTTTTATCAATTATACATATTGTTATTTATGTGCTATGTTTTATTTCGGGATTGAGTTTTTTGACAGCTGCTGGTCATGTGGAAAAGGAGACAATCAATTTTTTTTATAGTGTACTTAATATTTTTATAAAAGCACAGTTTAGCTCGGCATTCGTATAAACTGACCTTTTTTAATATAGCCATGCATTTTTTTTTTATCGATTTGTGACTGGGGAATCTTTTATTACTTGTATGAATTTAAAAAGACATGAAGATGCACTATGTATTGTGTTGCATTTTATACTGGAGTAGTTGACTTACTATTTGCTTTATAGGGCACAATGGATTGACCATTATTATTATGTAGAAATTCAAAAGCGAACTGATTTTTCTTGGAAAATTTGTACTTAAATTATTATTAATTTAGTGCTGTTTTTCCATCTATATTTAAATTAGGCGAGTGTTACTGTATCGACTTTCACCTCTTCATTTGAGATTAACATTAGGTATTTTGTTTCCACAAAATAATAATAAGCGCTGCAGAGCAAGATTGTTGGCTTTAATAATGTACATGTCAATTATTTTTCTAAATACTATTTATACGTAAATAGTTTTGGTATTATTCTGATAATATTTGTGTAAACCCATCAATACTCGCAATATCTGTATTGAATCACTCACTTTTCTTCTCTAATTTATGTATAAATAGTTATCATGAAAGGTGAGGAAAAACGTGTGTATAAAACATTGTTAAAATGTATGTAAAGCCATTTAATGTTTACCTATCACTTGAGGTCACAAAGTAAAATATATTTATTTGCGACTCAAAATTGAATGTTCAAACATTTGTAGTTTATAAGAAATACTTTATGAAGTGGGTCTGTTGTTACAGATGAGTGTCGTTTTTTATAATATTAATAATGTTATATTATATCAATAAATATTTTTAAAAATATATATTTTTTACTCTTTAAATGTTTCCATCTTTTACAATTAGATTATTAACTCAAATTTTGAAGCATCAGTCTGTTTATTATAACATTTAGCGGGTTTTTTGCTCAGCTGCCGACTGCTAGAGATTCAAAAGGTGTCATCTTGAAGGAGGACCTGGAAATACATTGTTCAGTGGTGTCATCCTAATTTTTAACAAACACTAGCAGGTGAGCAATCGGCTGTAGCCGATTGTGTTTGCTATGCAGCAAATACAATTGTTTACATACGTAAAATAAAATTTACAAAATATCAAGAAAAGGGAAGTGTTCTACAATACCGAACTCTATTTAAAGGAGATTTTTTTAACGAAAGACAAAATAATCTGTTTATCGAATGCAAGAAACAGGAATAAACCGCCCACCGAATGTCAAAAAAAATCTTTGTCAATTTGATAGTACATACATTTAATATACGTACATGTCGTACATACATAGAATATGTTTATATAGTGATAAGTTGATTCAATATTTATATAAAAAGAGCATTAGTGAAAGAAAAATGAACTTTGAAACTACAAAAAACTGTTTTTCTCTAAATAAACATTTATTGGCGTTCATTGTTTTTCCTGTGGAGTCTTCATATGAGGTCTGTGCGCTTGCGCAGATATATGTACATATTTCTACTGGATAACTACCCAGACTGCTAGGAATTGAAGCAATTATTATTCCCATTCACACTGGCAACAATGTAAAATCAATAAGAATGCCCGGGCTGGACAAACAATGCTTGGTAAGATAATAATTGTGCTTATCACACCGGCAAAACCCCTTTGGGCCGGCGTTTGGTTGCTATTTTATTATTTTATAGTGAAACCTTTTAGGAATGTTTTTGATGTTGAACAAGTGGGCATCTAATAAACTAAATCACAACTACTAACAGAAGACAAGAGCTTCGCCGATTGCTTTTCCTAGCGGTTTCGCAGCCAACGGTAGATGCTATACAGTCAACGTTTAGGTATAATGCATATATATCATCCCGGTGACACGTGCTGCCTGGCAGTGACTTATTTAAAACCTGCTTTTAAATAATCTAATATTAGTATACACGCTCACCAAAAGAGAGGAATTAAGAGGTTTGTATATAATGTGTCTCGTATTTAGAAGAAAAATCTTCGAGGAGGTCTTCCTCATTCAGTTTGGAATGAAAATTATTCTTATCGGGTGAAATATCAAGGATTATGGAAATAAGCTACATCAAAGTTTGCATTTTTGTTTCAGTATTTCTGACCTTATCTTCTGTAAAACTTTGGAGTATCATTGATTATTAAGAAATAATTCGTTTTGACACAAGTCAATGTAATTTGGAATTTTTGAACGTCACAGTGTAAAGTGATCACTTAAGCCAGCCGTACGATAAGTCGTAAGCTCTATGAACACCCAAGAAAAAAAGACTCCCATACCTACTTTCCCATATGAAAAATAGTTTCATCTATGAGACATCTATAGTATACCTTGAATCTTATTCTGGCGCATTGAGGATAAAATTTTTATTGTAACGAAAGTCGCGCTCGCATTGTAGCGGAACGCATGAGATGTATGCGTGCGCATCCATTAAATTGTAAAAATGTATTCACTTGAAATTAGTTTTCCAGTAATATAAATAATGTATTGCAATATAAATATTGCATCGAGTAACAATCATAGAGATGCTCGATTCAAAAGCTGAAGAATGATTGGTTATTGATTAGAACAGCATTTCCCAACCTTTTTTGGGTCGCTTGCCACTTGGTAGTACATCACTCTTAATTGTACAGTTGCCGACAAACTTCTTGAAATTTATTGGCGTAGTGGGGGAATGCGCAGAAGAAAAAAATTTGGAACTCGTTGGTGGAATGGTACATGCGCAAATTTCCCCCCACTACGCCGTAAAATTTCAAGATGTTTGCCAGCTACTGTACCACTTCGTAAAAATGACTGTATTTCGAGAAATTTGTTATTCTATTCGCATTATAAATTTTATAGAGTGACTATATTTATCAGAACTCAATTTATTTAAGTTTAAAAAAAATACCAAAGGTTTTATTTTTTCTGATAAAAAATGAGACATTTGAACTTTACATATCACAGTGTTTTTTTTAAATAAAAGGTGCCGAAGCACATTTCGTGTCGAAATTCAAAACCAGGACATTTAATGAAGTATTTTTTTAACAAATAATTTTTATTAAAAAAAAATTACATAGAATTGAATTTAATTATTTGTATTTTAAAAAATGAAAAGCGCCGCAGGCAATTTTTATTAATTAAACACCGTGCTGTATATTATTAATTAAAATTATGAATTATAGGAAAAATACAATAATTTAAATGATATTTTTATGACAGATTTTTTAAAAACTTTTTATGTCCGCCATTACTGATTATTTTTCGCGTACCACAGGTTGGGAAACGCTGGAATAGAAAATTAGAACTGTTTATTGAATATGTGTACTAGGATTTTAAGTAAATGTCGATGTTTCTACAAAATCAATGTAGGTACAGTAGCCGGCAAACATCTTGAAATTTTTCGGCGTAGTGGGGGAAGTTTGCGCATGTACCATTCCACCAACGAGACCAAAATTTTGTCTTCTGCGCATTTTCCCACTACGACAAAAAATTTCAAGAAGTTTTCCGGCAACTGTACCTATGTCAGATATTCGTTTACAACAAAAAAACACATTCATTTTTTCAACATTCAATGCGTTTGTCAAAGTTATACAGGGTTACTTGGAAAACATTAATAACCTCGCAGGACTATATTCCTGCCTTGATTATGATTATGAGTCGAAAATGTTCAAGTTATTATGACTTAATATCAATAGTTAGGGAGATATGCGACATCAAAGTTATCATTTTTTTTTCATTATTTCTGACTAATGTTTTGTAAAACGTTGGAATATCGTTGCATTAATAATAATAATAATGAATAACTCATTTCGATTACGAAAAATTCATTCGTTTCAATACAAGTTAAATAAAATGATAAAAACCCCGAAAAATATCTAATTGGAATATTTTGCAATTGGAATTCGAAGCTTTTTATTTGACTTGTATTAAAGGGAATGAATTTTTCATATTCCATATAGGTTACTGTAAGGGTAGTCCAACGTTTCACAAAAAATGATTCAGAAATATCGAAAAAAAAAAGCTAATTTTGATGTCGCATATCTCCTTAACTATTGATATTAGATCATAATAGCTTTAACATTTTCGACTCATAATCAAGGCAGGAATATAGATAGTCCTGCGAGGTTATTATTTTTTTCCAAGTAACCCTGTATACAACAGGCCGTGGGGCCCAATTATTGTAGCTAAGTACTTTGCTGCTTGAGTTAATCAAACAGATGTATTGTGATATCACCCGAATCGAACCTGGAATCCTCGATATGAGAAGCCGGTGTTATACGCACTGAGCTACGACGGCCGCTTGAATTGAATGAAGAAGACTCCTCCAAAGTTTTTGCTACTAGCAACGAGACACCCTGTATAACATTGTAATCTGCATAAATATATCAAGGGAATTGGACGCAACCTAATCTAATTTTGAAGAATTCGATGGTTCTATCTCTAAGAACCTAGACAATTCGGACTATTTCTGATCTTATCTGAATAAACTGACGTGCATGAATAAATGTCAACGTTTCAGCTTCAACGGTAATCTTGCAAAAGAGTGAGAGATCGGTAGTGAGCGCGAAACAGGCGCCGAACAACCGCATAAGAATCGTTGTTAATGCAAAATTCTTTTACGCACAACGCGTTGTTTCCCCGTGAAGCGATCCATTACGACTAAATTTTCAAGGTGAAAACTTATGGTCCACTCTGTATGTACCGCACACGTACCGCGAGTTCTTGTTTTAACGAGAAATTAGCGATAGCTGCTGTAGTTTTAGGGTGCGCGTCTACGATAAAACTAGCGTTTACATGTGTTGCTTCTTCTCTCCACACAAATTGCAATATTTAATTTTGTATGTCGGCCGCGGCACCAGCGGTGTATTATTTCTCGCCTCCGCGGAAACGCATAATTCTTTTGATGTCCAAGACTTGTGGCTGTAGATCCCGCTCTGCACTCGAACACAACTAATGAAAGTTAATAAGTTGGCTGCGCAGCGCAAATAATTGTCGATATTAGCTTGCTGTGTTTGTTCAATCGCACCGATCTCGAGACAAAAAACATCAATACACGAGAAAGTGTTCGCATTTTGGGGCGTTCCATTAGTCCAGTGATTCCCAACGTGGGCAATATAGCAACATCATATTATGGATCATTGTGGGCGATTGACAGCTCAATAGTTAAAATTGATTTGGGGGCGTTTTTATTAGAGATGCACCGAAATTCGTTTCACATTCGGTATAACCGAACTTCGGCAACTTTTACCGAACTTCGTCTTCGGCCGAATTTCGATTAAGTATGCCGAACTTCGTTTAAATCTACCGAACTTCGGTAGCTTTTTAATTAACTAGCGTTTGCCAGCGACTTCGTTCGCGTAGACTTCGATTTCATCCTGCAGAAACCTATTACTGGGATAAAAGGAAAAGTTTTCCAGACAACAATCTATCTCTGGGCCAAATTTCATTCAGATCCGTTTAGTTGTTCTGGCGTGATTGAGTAACAAACATCCATCCATCCATCACATTTCACAATTGTAAATATTAAATAAGTAGGATTTAAATAAGAAATGGAAAAGTGTAAAGAAATTTTATTTAAAATGAAACATAAAATAGACAAAATGTTTATTTATATGTAAATAGGTAACGTGTGAAAGGATCATGTTTTTTATTTTCTAGAAAAGAAACCACATTAAGTATCAACAATATATATTAGGTCCTTACATATGAAATTGACGTTTAGTATGGGAGGAACATAAAGCCGATTTTTTTTTATTATAATATATTTATTTAATCAAAGTATGTACCATTGCTATCTATGCACTTTTGCCATCTCATAGGTAGTTCATCGATCCCTTTACTAAAAAAACCATTCGGACGGGAATCAATAAAATCTTTGAAGGCGGTTTTGACTGCCCCATCGGAGTTGAATTTTTTCCTTTGCAAGAAGTTATCCAAATTTTGAAAAAAATGGTAATCTGTTGGGGCAAGGTCCGGAGAGTACGGTGGATGTCTTAGACATTCCAATTGAAGCTCCTCTAATTTGGTAGCCGTCTGTTGTGCAGTGTGTGGTCTAGCGTTATCATGAAGCAGCAGTGACCTAGAGCGATTAACCAGCCTCGGTTGTTTAGCAGCTAGCTTTTCCATAATGGTTTGCAGTTGCTGACAATAGACATCTGCCGTAATCGTCTGGCCAGATTTAAGAAAGCTGTAGTGAACGACACCAGCACTAGTCCACCAAACGCTCACAAGTAACTTTTTTGGAGTCAATTTTCGCTTGGGGCATGGTTTGGCTGGTTCGGCAGGGTTCAGCCATTGCGATGAGCGCTTCCGATTATCGTACAGCATCCACTTTTCATCACAGGTAATGATTCGATTTAAAATCCCTTCATTATTGTGCCGGTTGAGTAATGCAACGCAGCAGTCAACGCGCGTTTGTTGATTTGCTTCACTCAATTCGTGAGGTACCAACCTTTCAAGCTTTTTCACCTTACCAATTTGCTTCAAGTGGATTAAAACAGTTTTATCACTAACACCGCAGCCTGCAGCTAACTCGGATGTGGGTTGCGATGGATCCGCTTCCACAATAGCCTTCAATTCTTCATTATCAACTTTGGTCTCCGGCCGTCCACGGGGTTTGTTCTGCAGGTCGAAATTTCCAGAACGAAAACGTTTGAACCAAAAACGCACTGTGTTTTCTTTTGCGGCACCGTCGCCATACACATCATTAATCCTTCGAGCCGTTCTGCAGCACTGGTGCCACGGTGGAACTCGTACTCGTAAATAACGCGATATTTCAAGTTTTTCATTTTGTAAACTGAGTGACGCAAAGAAAAAAACAACTGAGGAAAAAACAAATGAATTATAATTTTCAAAACACAAATACATGAGTAAATAGCTGTATAAATTTGGATTTGGAATTCCTAACCAAAGAGAAGATATTTGAGATCAAATTTGCCAGTACGGCAAAA
>JADDOH010012927.1:0-37487 GCA_016648135.1 Agrypnia vestita
AAAAGATGACAATCTGACCAAGCGAGGTCCGGACCTTGTCCTCATTGCACTGTTTTGCATCACTTGTAGTTTCTTGATGTTCTTTTTTACTTAAGAAACTCCTTAACACTAGAAGCGCCGCCGTCCCATTTTTGTCCCATCCGCAAGTTTCATCGTCTACAACTTTTTTGTTTTTTTATTTAGGTCAATGAAACTTTTTGACTTTTAGTAATTTTATGTATTTATATAATTCAAAGTGTTTTCAATTTTATTACAAGAATAGTTTATTAAAAGAAATAAGATAAATCTAGAGGTGCCGTTTGTCCCTTTTTTGTCCCGCTATTGTTTTGACGTAGACAAAGATGAAAATTATGTAATAAATGCGTTTCCTTACCTTGGAAAAGATGATAATAGACCAAACAAATAGGTGATTGAGTTGTGAAGAAATTGATGGAGCCGTACATCAATAAGGGCAGAAATGTTACTAGTGACAACTTCTTCACTTCACTTTTGTTAGCGGAATATTTGAAGTCCAAAAATACTAGTATCGTAGGCACAATCAATAGAGCTATTAGAGAAATACCCGAATCCGTGAAGACCGCAAAAGAAGAATTATACAGTGCGTTTGTGCTAAAAACCGGTGATACATCATTGACTGTTTATCAGGCGAAATCGAATAAAAATGTTCTAACGCTCAGAACTATGCATTCCAATATACCAATAGACTCTAGTTCAAAGAAAAAACCTGAGACGATATTATATTACAACAAGTCGAAATATGGAGTAGATGTCGTTGATCAAATGACTCGTAAATATACAGTAAAGGCAGCTTCAAGACGTTGTCCGGTTCATACATTTTATAATTTGTTAGATTTAGCGGGCATAAATGCGTGGGTGTTGTTGAACAACAGCAAAAATTAACGCAGAGAATTTTTATTGCAATTGGGAGAAAATTATATGTCTAGAAGAAAAACAACCATTCCGAGAGATTCCATACGAGAGAGAAAAGATAAACAAGGTGTCAGGTCAAGTCAAAATGCTCAAATAACAAGTCCTACGAGGACTGAAAACTGTCTGCAATAAATGCACAGGTAAAGAATATTATTTATGCGTTAATTGCTCTACACAAAATGATAACTAGTTTATAAATATTTGATAATTTATTACAGTTACAATATTACTATGCGAGTAGCGCTGATTTTGATACTAAACCAAAAAACATTTATATAATAATAATTAGTTTTTTTATTCATTTTTTTGGTCTTGTTTTACACCTCGACTACCAAGCTGGTAAAGTATAAAATTAAACTTTTAATTCATAATTTGTTAGGTATTTGTTTTTCTGACAAAAAGGATTTGATTTAAGTTAATTAATAAACGTGTTTAAAATATATTTTTTTATTTTTTTTATGTATGTTATCAGAAATTTTTTATAAGCTTATAACGCCCCACTTGGTGAAACCTGTTCTGGGGCAGTTATAATTAACAAATCACTGTAATAACAATATTATTGAAGAACAATATAAAAGAAAAATCTATACATATATAATCATTCTAAATAATAATTATATATATAAAATAAATATTATATATATAAAATAATTCAGACAAAATAAAAGTAGTTTTAATCATAACTTTCATGCCTTATACCAATATCATTATAATAAATAGAATGGGACAAATATGTCCCCGACGGCGGTTTTAGGGGGGGTCTTAATCTTCGGCGTTTCTAGCCTTAAAAAGTTTTAATCTTTTTCTTAATTTTTACATAATACAAAACCAATTACAAAATACTAGCCTATTGGACGAAGCCCCACTCAGAATCAAACGGGTTAATAAATTAAATATGTTCTAATCAATGATGGGATAAGCACGAAACTTTATATTAATAATTATGGTTAGTACACTTTTTTAGGTATCATCGAATTCTTCCGAAATACAAGATGATTTATTACATGGGTCGGACTCAGAATACACTGAGTACTAAAAATCTAAACTAAAAGAAGTTTCGGACGTTACAGGAAGCTACGGACAGACAGACAGACAAGGAAACTACTATTATTGGGATTGCCATTAATCTTTTTTTTAATTTTGATGTATTTTGATATAAATAATAATTTTAAATAAATCATTGCTTTATCATAATAAAAACAAATATACCTCATCCACATTCAAACATCTTTGCATAAAAGCTCGACTATTGTTGAGACTCCTAACAGGACCATCCTCCGATATCTGATTAATCCGGTCATGTCACGTCGTCATATATTTTTCTTTCCCCGTTCATTCGCCCTACATGCCTAAACCACCTGAGCGACCCTTTTTTCATTTTATCGACTACGCTAAGATAGGCTTTAAACTATTTCCTAAGACCTTCATTCCTTACTCTATCATAAATGGATTTGGCACACATACATCTAAGTGATGTCATCTCCACCGCACTCAGTCCACTTTCGTTACTCTTCTGCCAGCTCCAGGCTTCACTTTCGTACATCAGTGTTGGTACCAGACTATGTGTGTACCGCTAATCTTGCCGCAGTAGACACATTTATTTTAGAAATTATCGCATTCAAAGCAAAGTTCACCCTATTCCCTGCAGTCAGCCTCCTCACGATATCTTTCTCAGTATACCCTCTTCTTTGGAACACACTTCCTAAATACACAAACGCATCTACTTGCCCCAAACATTCATTGCCTACTATTTCTTCACACGCGGTCTTACTTTCCTCCCTTTATTGCTTTTGACTTGTTTACATTCATAATAAGGTCACTTTGCTTGCTTACGTCATACACCCTGCTTACTAAATGCTGTAAGTCTTTTTCGCTATTTTCCATTAATACTATATCATCCGCGTACTGTTTGACCCCAAAATTAAATAAATAAATAGATTGCCCGAAACCATTCTCAGTTGAGAGCCGCTGGAATAGAAAAATTCTAATAAAAACATTACACAAAGGATTCCGTCTTCACCTTATATTGATGTTTTCAGGCAACAAAATTTATTCTTCAGGAATAATGCTAATTATAGCCACCTGCACACGAGTAATAATTGAAAATACAGTGCGAATGTTGTCAAAATTTCCTAATTGCTATTTTGTAAATTCCTGCCACCGACAATTAGGTCGCAAAAGAGGGTCGTATTAGGCGTGCTCATTAGACGCAAACCATTGTCACTCTGTCTTCTGTGTATAGTTTTCTGGGATATTCTGCCAATGTATATGTGACCTCTCTGGCCAACGTCATTCAACGTTCATTGTCACTCTGGTTTTTCCCAATGTTTCAAATATTTCCTAGTTGTAATTTTAATAGGCATTAATAATATTCTGTTGATTAATAATTATATTTCAATACAATTGTCCAATTGAGGAAGACAAAATAGTTTATTCTAGGGTTAAATGAAAACTCTGCAGAAAATTTTAAAAAAATTGAAGGTTTCTGTCATTTTGTTGCAAGTGGAACCCTTGAAAATTTGCATAGAAATTATATCAAGCGAATGTCGAAGGCGACAGGTGCAGAGGGCGTCCGCATTCACATGTTCCAGTCTTTATTATATTAACAAATATTAATAGCAATATGACTAGGACAGCAACAACAACAGCATACTAACAAATACTTATACTAGAGCCCAAACATCCTTTTGTTTCAAAATAGTACTCATTACCAAACTGAAAATAGTACTGTTTTGAAACAACATTAAAAAGTCTATTTAAATCTGGATTCATGTCTTTTATTAAGAATTGATTAATTCATTAAGAAAAGTTTTAGTTTTTCTTCTGCAGTCCTATAATATTAACGCTACCTCTTGTGTTGTAAGGCAATGGATCATAAGAAGTGAAAAGGCATCATCCAGAAGACTAGAGCTCTACAGTAAATACAAAAGAAAATCCTATTTACATGCCTTTTTACATTTTTTTGTTGTGGTGGAATCTTGTAATTAATTTATCACTAACATCCCAACTAGCTACTAGCTAGAGCTCTGAAACTTTCAACATTTACGTAAAGTTATTAAGTAAAATACATTATTTTCCACATTATTTAGATTAAAATTAACATGGGTTTCCGCATGGGTGATTTTAAAAAATCGATTACGAAATACGCTAAGAATTTTTTTTATTTCCTTTTTTTATTCTGTTATTAATAAGTATTTTGGCAATAATCCATGACTAATTTAAAATATTTGTATGAAAACATTATATTTTATTCTCTGATTCTAGATTAAGTTCATTAAACATCTTCATTTTTCCATTGCATTTAAATATAATAAACATTTCTTTGTTTCGTACTATTTGTTTTTTTTCTTGTCGCTTCAATATATTTACTATTCTCAAACTAAGGCAAAAGCTTGTGCTATAAAAATAGGACTAACTTGGTGGTGTCCTGGAATGGGGCTCGAACCACCGACCACCAGATCACTAGGCGAACGTTATGACCTCTATACCAACAGCTAAGTTTCTTTAGCATTTCTTCGTTACTTATAAATAGTACGCTGGAACAATAAAATCAATGTGCGGAAGAATCATTGTATTATATATTAATACACTTACATGATTAGTTATAGAGTTTCTAATTATTCATAGTACGAATACCCACCGGCAGACGCTATTTTCAGATTTTTTATTCATCTTTACAGTTTACTCAAACGGCACTTCTCGCCCAAACTACGATCTAATATACATCGGTGTGTGGCATTCTAAGGGTTAATGACTCACGTTGCAGAGATGGATGGCAAATTCTAACTTTACTGCTAATTGTCAATTTTACCCGGAATTATTTTTCATTACTGCAGGAAATGCTTAATTACCTGAATAAGTAATGTAAATCATCCCTTAACCAAATGCAATACCACGAAATTTTGAAATTTCAATTCATTGCCGGGCATCATTATTTTGTTAATTTAGTGAATATATAAAGCCTTTTTAGAGATCTAAAGCAGCCTTTATTCAATTATTTTACATTTATTGATAAAAATTAAAATTACAGTACATTGGTTCGCGTTTTTGCTAAGCCCTAGTATACATTTATACTATCTTTTTGGCGGAACAGAATATAGAAAGAAATGCTGAGATGGTTTGGTCGTGTAGAACGTATAAGCGAGGTAAGGATGGTTAAGAAAATATATGGGGCGAATGTTGAAGGTAACAGGAATAGAGGGCAACCGCAAAAGACCAGGCATGATCAAATACTAAATTTATTGGAGGATGGACCTGTTAAAAGCCTCAACAACCGTAGAGCTTGCATGAGAAGATGTATGAATATAGCCGAAGCAAAAGTGGTGTGCCAAGAATAATATGGCGTTCTATCCTCTCTGCCTACTCCTGCAGAGAAATGGCGTGATGGTTTGGCGGTCCACGGACAGGCGGGCGTAGCAATTTGTGTGAAGCGGCCGTTTCGGGTTTGGTGGCCCCGGGGTTCAAGCCCCATCTCCGGCCGTTTAATTTCGTTTTCTTAAACGTGAATTCGAACGAAATTACGGACGTTACACGAAGTTAAGGGAACAGGCAGACAGATAGACGGACGGACGGACAGACATGTTCATGGTTTAATTTTCTAATTAGGGCGATCGTCTGGCAAATCTCACCATATTTTCTCATACCTTCTCTTGCGTTTAACATTTTTTTGTATGGAAAGGTATCATATTAAAATTAATTCATCATTTTCCATAAACACATTTGAAATACGGATATCTTCTCAAAATGACACAAATTAAATTATCTAATCAATTAATAGATTACCAAACCTGAGATGTTTACAAAATTAAGAAAATTGCTCTACTTTGGACTCGTGAGATGTCTTTTTTTTCAATAATATTTATGAATTAAATTATCAAAAAAATCTCTCATCTTAAATCAATTAAAATTTATGCTTAAAAAACACTTCTTTTAAAAATATTTTATTTGTCGTTGTTTTTCAACCCTTTTTACATAGTAACAGCTTTTTAAATCAAATTGATTAAAAGAGAAGTTATTATTGGTTTTGAAAAGAGTAGATATTATTATTTTAAAATTAATACAAAAAAAAATTATAATATTCCTGATAGTCGATATTCCTCATTTCAGCTATTTATTCAAGGCACTGCGTATTGTATCTTAAACACATTGCTTCTTTATTCAATAGCTGAAATCAAGAATATACACGTAGATTTTTTTTCTTCTATATGTAGACACCCTATATATAGAAGACTAATTGCTGACCTAAATATAGAATATAACAAGAATATAACTACCTATATAATATAATTCATGGTAATATTGATTCAGAATCTTGTGTCGAAAACATAACTTTGAATGTTCCTAGTCGCCGACTTAAGATATTTTCTCTTAAGATAGATTTATATAAGATATTAATACATTTTCTCTTTCAGCTTTCAAAAACAACATGGCCCACTTTAACTGTAGGTATATCTAGAATGTTGAGGTCATATAGCAAAATATAAAATTATCATAACGTCCTCATTGACATATTTGATGACAGTTTCCATGAATACAGGAGAACTATTACCAAACTTGCGAAATTAACTGTTTAGTCTCTTTGTTCACTCTGACTCTGTAAATTACTTTTTTCTGTTCGTTCTTATACCTATATGTTTAAGCCTTTACTTTTCATCTCTGTATTTGCTGAGTTAAGTGATGAAAAGCATATAAACTTATTGTATTATAATTGTATTACCTATATCATGTTATGTGTTTTTATTGTTTGTGAACCATTAAAAAATATATATTACTGTGAAAGTGGTAAAAATTACGTAAGGCGCATAAGCGCGAGCGAGAGCTCCCTCGGACTTCTCTTTAAAATGTTTTACAATCTTAGTCGTCAGTTAGTTTGGTCCAAACTACAGTTATTTGTAAAGAATAAATAAAACAGGGAATATTATAATATTATATACTACTTGAACTAAAATTCCTCATGGGAGTCACAAATGGCACCAGCAGTATGTCATTACTGCGCATTAACATTATAAATAAATTTAAATATTGGGAAAAACCAATGCGCCCTTAATGCTTTCATTATACATCAGTTCGTAAGAAGCAATACTAATTATCTTTATATGTATATAATATAATATTGAGGTGATGGTAATTGGAATACAATAGAAAAACGCTGTAATGAATATATCATTAACAAATGGTGAGGTTCTCCTTACGGTTATTTATTCAAATTTTTCAAAAGCAGCTACTTTCTAAATGCCGCCCAATGCAGTTCAAAGAACTTCAATAATATGATTAGTTAAATTAGTACAACCAAAAGGGTGGCCCTCTAGTCTAGTGGGTATGACACAATACAATTGTATGATTTACTCAAGCCTGGAAAGATTTTGTAACGTATTTCCCTTTAGTAACAGGGCCTCATGGCCCATTTTAGCTTAGAAAATAAATCTTGCCACTTTACTATCAAAATATTACAAGCCAGAATACTATTATATTTATATTTTATTCTTACTACAGTACAACCCCGATAATTTAAAAACACCGGTAATTCGTAATTCGAAATAATTTTTAACCCTTTGCGCCATAAGTCAATACATTTTAGTAAACATAATTCGATTCTTTTTAAATTTGTGGAAATTGAATAAAATATTTAGATTTTTCAGAAGTGAGAAGTAAGTATGTCAATATCGGAATAAAATTGTCTTGTTTTTTGTATTTTCGAAAATATTTTTATACATAAATACACAAAATAAATGACTTTCTTCACGAGTTTCGCGATTTTTGGAGAATTTCGCTTTTGCACCACGATTTCTTGATCAATACCTTGAATTTCGAATTACTGTAATTTCAAAATAAGGTAAACGCTTGTGCTATGAAAATTAGACTAACTTCCTGGTGTACTAGACAGTAACCAACTTCTAATTCAGTTTTGGGGCCGCATCTGATTTCATGAATGAACGGCGTAAAAAAACTACCAATTTAAACCCGGTAGATTGGTGTTCAAATTAGTTTAAAAATCATAAACCATCAAATATGTATATTTTGAAAAACCTCACTGGAAAATCATTTATGCGAAATAATATTCAAATCAACATGATAGATACAAGAGGAAAAGATACAATTAGACTGACATTCAGGAAGAATTAAGGTTGTTATTACAGTCGTTAGACATATTTAACATATAGTATGTTTTTCGAGAAACGATTCTCGACGTTTCGTTGAATGCTTATTCAATGTCATCAGGAGGAGGACCTTTATCAGTCCGCCCAGTACCTCCGCGGGAAAAGGTCGTCCTCCTGATAACGTTAAATAAGCATTCAACGAAAGGTCGAGAATCGTTTCTCGAAAAACATACGGTTCATATAAAATATATATATATTTTTTTTATTTAAAAAAATCCTTGTTTACAAATAAAGGTACTTAATACTAATTAAACAATAAAATAAAAGAAAAATTACACTTTTTTTTTGTTAAATTTGTGGATTATGCCACTCTACTAGGCTACGCCTGTCCCAGAGTGGCATTATAGAACACAATTATAATATTTTTTTGAATTCTTCAGTAATATTTATTTTCATAAGGTAGCAATTATGTATCTACAAAGTATCAAGTGCAATGTTGGTGAAAGTTGAGTGAGTCATAAGTCCAAGTGTAAATATGTGTAGAATAATTGTTTAATGTAAAAAGGGTTAAAGTTTTGTTTAAGATTATATTTTATTTTCCTTAATTAATTAATTTATTTATATAGGTATATATTATGCAGTTACAGTAAGTAAATTTTCAGTTGCTGTTCTACCTTTGGAGGTAAGCCAGTTGTTTTCTAAAGCTTTTATTTTATTAATTGAGTATATTCTGATTTCCGGGAAGTCTGTTTTAAATATGTTAAATATTTGAGGCCCTATGTATGAGTAATTTTTCTGTCCATGTGTTGTCTTAGATTTTGGTATTTCGTCAAGGTTTCGTTATGCTTGTCTAGTATTATGTGAATGCGAGTTACTGGTTGCTGTGAGGTGGTTTGTGTTTTTGGTGTAGAAGATGAGGGTGGACTTAACGAACAGCTGTCTAACGTCCAGTATATGTTGTTGAGACTTTTAACAGGGCCATCCTCAAATACTTGTAGTTTCTGATCGTGCCAGGTCTTTTACGGACGCCCTCTATTCCTGTTACCTTCAACACTCGCCTCATATATATTCTTAACCATCCTTTCCTCGCTCATACGTTTCACATGACCAAGCCATCTCAGCACTCCTCTCTTTATTCTTTCTACCACGCTACAGCCAGCATTACATTCAACTTCTAATTTTTTCATTCCTCACTCTATCGACAAAAAATTTTCTGCACAAGCGTCTTAGTGCAGCGCATTCTTTCTACTTTAATTTCTTCTTTCCCAATTCCAGGCTTCACTTCCATACATCAGGGATGGAACTAGAACGCCATTATGTACCGCTAGTCTTGCTTCCTTTGACAGTTTCTTATTGTTACCTAACATTCATGATAAGGTCACTTTTCTTGCGTAGGTACATCCTGCTTACTAAACTCTGTAAGATTTGTTAGCTATTTGCCATTAATACTGTATAATCCTCATACTTTTTGACAGCTATATTAATTAAATAAATAGATTTCCGGAAACTATTTTCATGTTGAGAGCCGCTGGAATAGATAGGTAGGATACAAACATTACACAAAGATATTACACATAGATAGATAGGATACAAACATTACACAAAGGCTTCCGTCATCACCTTAAATTAATATTTTCAGGCAACATAATTTGTTCTTCAACAATAATACTAATTATGGTCACCTGTACATGAGTAAATAATAGATTGACTTAGAACTGAATAATAATTGAAAACATTATGGGAATGTTGTCAAAATTTCCTAATTGCTATTTTGTAAAATCCTGCCACCTACAATTAGTGCAGGGTCGCATTAGGCATGCTCGTTAAACGCAAACCATTGTCACTCTGGTTTTTCCCGATGTTTCAAATATTTCCTAGTAATTTTAATGGACATTCTATTCTGTATTTATTATATTTCAATACCTTGAATTTTAGTCCAATTGAGAAAGACAAAATTTTATAGTTAATTCTAAGGTTTTTAAATTACTTAAAAACTCCGCAGAAAATTAAAAAAAATTGAAGGTTTTTTGTCATTTTCATTGTGTTGTAATAAAACGAATGAATTTTGGCATTCCATGTAAGTTGCTGTTAAACATTTTACAGAAAATAATAAAAAGTTTAATTGGAAAAAAAAAGCCTTCTTTGATATCTCTTATCTCCGTAATTCTCGACATTTCTTAGAGTAGAAAGAATATCTCTTAATCAAAATTAAGTGAAGAAGACTCCGCCGAAGTTTTTATTTCTAGCTACGAGACACCTGTTAAGTCGTCTAATAAGTCTTTGTAGTCTTGTTGAATTATTTATTGTAAAATCACATTTTTAAACAAAAATTACATCATTTCAATCAGTGATATATCATTCCAACTTTCAACTAATTTGCTGATCTGGCTTTCTATAAATATAGAAATAGTTATCGAGCCAATTTCTGAGATCAACGTCAGTGCTGAACGTAACGACACGCATTTGAATGGACAGCTCTCCAAAAATGGTTACAATCTGACGAAGCGAGGTCCGGACTGTTGGTTGGATGCTGCTGGATTAAAGATGAAAAAGAAAAACACGCTTGATACCCCATTACTTAAGCCCAAAATTATAAAAAAACTATACGTGAAAATGGCGATACTGAGTAGTGTCATTTATGTGACAAAAAATAGCGGGAAAAACGCAAAGATTTATTTAATTATTTTAATTGCTGCCATTTTTTTTTGACATCTTGCAAAACTGTATATACCTACAGCTTAATTGCAGGGATTTCATTACATTATTTAAATGTACATTTAATTTATAATATCTATAAAACGACAATATCAAAATTTTTCACAATTCACTGTGGTATTTTTTAAGTGTTTTTTTAATTTGATAATGTTTTCAATTTTTTGCAGTGAATTACGAAGCTCAGATAAAAAAAGGTAGTTTAATTTGTACTAGGAGGTCGATATATTGCTAAGAATTTTGTACTCCACTTCCCATTCACATCTCTTGAAAACTTCGTCTTGTGCAGTAAACTTATTTTATTAATAAATAAATTATGCCACCACCTTTTTTATAGCTTCTTGTGCTTGAAAACAATTTGTAGTTTGGAATATTATGCAAATTCGTTTCTTCAGCATGGACATTTACTTCTGACAAACAATCGCATCAATATACCTATCTCTATTACCTACATTTTGTGTCGACGAAAGAAAGCAAGCAAGAAAAATTTTGGTGACCCATAATAAATTAATATAAACCTGGTATCTCATAGCTAGTAGCAAAACTTCGGGGAGTCTTCTTAATGCAATTTTAAATAGAAAATATTATTTATGCTTTGGATCGAACAGTTACGGAGATAAGTGTCATGAATGTATTCATTTTTTTTTTCAATATTTATTTATTAATATTTATTTTTACTTATTTTCAGTTGTATTGAACAGACAGTATTAAACTGTCCCTACAGTACCTTATATTGAATGATATAAAAAATTATTATCTTTGATATAAGTCAAATAAAATTATTAAAACCTTGCAGAAATTTAAAAATAATTTTTGTCAGGTTTTTGTCATTTTATTGGATTTGCATACATGAAAACATGAAAAGCGAATGAATTTTTAATATCCCATACAAGTTACTGCAGTGATACTCCAATTAATTTAAATATGAACACATTAGGAAAAAATATAATGCTGTCTGTGGCGTAATAGATGGAATAATGAAAGGGTGTCCGAGATGGTTTGGTCATGTGGAACGTTTGATAATTTTCATAGAAAATATAGCAAGCGAATATTGAAGGCAACAGGAGCAGAGGGTGTGCGCATCCACAAGTTCCAGTCTTTATTATATTAATTAATAGTAATATGACTCCTGACGCGCAAAACATATCTAAATAACGAAACAGAACTTTTAAAAATCATATTCTCTAAATTATTTAATAATATGTCGGCCATTAAATAACTAGGTACCTAATACTAGAGCTCATTGCTAAACCATCCTTTTGTTTAAAAATAGTATTATCAAACTGAAAATAGTATGTTTTGAAACAACATTAAAAAGTCTATTTAAATCTTGATTCAAGTATTTAATTAAGAATTGAGTAATTCATCAAGGTTTTTGTTTTTCTTCTGTAGTCTTACGAGTATATTATTGACGCGACCTCTTGTGTTGTAAGGCAATGGAAGTGAAAAGGAATTGTATTGTATAAATCATAAGAAGTGAAAAGGCGTCATCCAGGAGACTAGATCTCTAGAATAAGTATCAAAAGTAAGTAAGTACTTCTTGTATTGTATCTAAGAAAATCCTTTTTACATGCTTTTATTTAACTTTTTTTTGTCCATTACTTGTTGTGGGGAAACCTTGTAATTGATTTTTCACCAACTTCCCGACTAGCTAGAGCTAAGCCAACAGCCTGCGCTATGAAAATACGACTAACTTGCTGGTGTCCTGGAATGGGGCTCGAACCTCCGACCACCAGATCACTAGGGGAGCGTCATGACCACTTTACCAACAGCTAAGTCTCTTTAGCATTCCTTCGTTACTTATAAATAATATTCTGGAACAATAAAATCAATGTGCGGAAGAATTATTGTATTATATATTAATACACTTACATTATTAGTACTTATAGAGTTTATAATTATTCAAAGTACGAATACCCACCGGCAGACTTTTTCATCTTTACAGTTTTCTCAAACGGCATTTCTCGCCCAAACTACGATCCAAGATAAATCGGTGTGTGGCGAATTCTAACTCTACTGCTAATTGTCATTTTTACCCGGAATTATTTTTCTTTACTGCAGGAAATGCTTAATTACCTGAATTAGTAATGTATGTCACCCCTTAACCAAATGCAATACCACGAAATTATGAAATTTCAATTCATTGCCGGGATTTTGTTAATTTAGTTAATATGTAAAGCCTTTTTAGAGATCTAAAGCAGCCTTTATTCAATTATTTTACATTTATTGATACAAATAGCTGTAAAAAAAATTAAAGTTCATTGGTTCGCGTTTTTGATAAGCCCTAGTACACAATATACTCTCTTTTTGGCGGAACAGAATAAAGAAAGAAATGCTGAGATGGTTTGGTCATGTAGAACGTATGAGCGAGGAAAGGATGGTTAAGAAAATATATGGGGCGAATGTTGAAGGTAACAGGAATAGAGGGCATCCGTGAAAGACCAGGCATGATCAAATACTACATATATTGGAGGATGGACCTGTTAACCCTTATGTTACTACCCGGGCATCCGGGTATCCATTTCCGACTTCAAGTTAAAATAATTTTATTCATAAATCCTTGAAGCTTTTGTCCGCCCGGATCCCCATTATTTGAGGTTATTTCAAATGAAAGGGATTCATATATTGTTTGATGTAATTTTATTTTTAAAAAGGTATTTTATATGACCTTAAACTTGTCTACTCCTCTGATTACTATCCAGGGTACCCAGGTACCCATTCGGTATTGATATTCTGATTCAGTGATGGACATAAATTTTACCATCAGATCTCGTTTTATTGTAAAAATGAATCGTGTTCGGTTTGTTTTTGAGTCCGAAGTTACATCACCATGATGCGCAGGTGATAAAAGTATAACTTACTTCAGTTTTTTTGGCACAAAATAACATTTTTTTACATTATCATTGGATCCAAATAACAATCTTCTACTTTTGCCGGAAAATACTTTTTATTTCGTCTCAATGTACCAACGGTTGCCATACTCCAAGATAAAATAAAATGGCATATTACACTTTTTTATATTGCTTTTTTATAAAGCATAATACAGCTTTTGAGCGGCCAATTCTTTCACGTTGGTGAGTTTCTCGTCCAGGTGTTAATTTTCCGGTGTATATTTAGCCAGTAAGAGGATAATAATTTTCTGCATCACATATCCACTATACTTTTATACTTTATTTGGCGGGCTTAGACGGAATGAAGAAATTAGAAGAATAAATTGTATACATCCGTTGTAGAAAATGATTGCTCATTGATTGTAACAGTTGGGTTGTAGAATCTATATACGCTGAACATTTTTGAATTCAGTATCAATCATACATATTTCACGTATCGACGCAGCTCTACCTTCATTCAATCGGTATTTCTTCATATTAGCATCATCGAAGCGAGGAAATTCGCTCGATACTGGGTATAAATTACATTTGAACAAATCAAAAATATAATCTTTATTTAGGTAATCGGCACCATATACTATCAGAATATCCCTGAATGCATTTAACTCGGATGAAGACAATTTCTTCCAATGTGGTTTGTTAAAACGATCATGTTCGTTGTGCTCAATATATATTTTCTTGGCCTCTTTATTGGTGTGACGGACAATAGTATCAACAATTTCTGGTGTAAAAACACATTTGGGTGTAATATTAATAGATAATGCTTTTCTTGATCCGTGTAAATCACTTCTTTGCCGATGATGAACGATATAATGCGACGTAGTTTTATAGTGGATATGTGGATTTTTATGCCATATCATTTCATTGTTAGCCCGGAAATGAGCTTGAGCAGATGTCGGTGGTTTAATATTAGGTCCTTACATATGAAATTGGCGTTTTGCCGTACTGGCAAATTTGATCTCAAATATCTTCTCTTTGGCTAGGAATTCCAAATCCAAATTTATACAGCTATTTACTCATGTATTTGTGTTTTGAAAATTATAATTCATTTGTTTTTTCCTCAATTGTTTTTTTCTTTGCGTCACTCAGTTTACAAAATGAAAAACTTGAAATATCGCGTTATTTACGAGTACGAGTTCCACCGTGGCACCAGTGCTGCAGAAACGGCTCGAAGGATTAATGATGTGTGTGGCGACGGTGCCGCAAAAAAAAAACCAACGCTTTTGGTTCCAACGTTTTCGTTCTGGAAATTTCGACCTGCAGAACAATCCCCGTAGACGGCCGGAGACCAAAGTTGATAATGAAAAATTGAAGGCTATTGTGAAAGCGGATCCATCGCAAACCATATCCGAGTTAGCTGCAGGCTGCGATGTTAGTGATAAAACTGTTTAAATCCGCTTGAAGCAAATTGGTAAGGTGAAAAAGCTTGAAAGGTGGGTACCTCACGAATTGAGTGAAGCAAATCAACAAACGCGCGTTGACTGCTGCGTTGCATTACTTAACCGGCACAATAATGAAGGGATTTTAAATCGAATCATTACCTGTAATGAAAAGTGGATCCTGTACGATAATCGGAAGCACTCATCGCAATGGCTGAACCCTGCCGAACCAGCCAAACCATGCCCCAAGCGAAAATTGACTCCAAAAAAGTTACTTGTGAGCGTTTGGTGGACTAGTGCTGGTGTCGTTCACTACAGCTTTCTTAAATCTGGCCAGACGATTACGGCAGATGTCTATTGTCAGCAACTGCAAACCATGATGGAAAAGCTAGCTGCTAAACAACCGAGGCTGGTTAATCGCTCTAGGCCACTGCTGCTTCATGATAACGCTAGACCACACACTGCACAACAGACGGCTACCAAATTAGAGGAACTTCAATTGGAATGTCTAAGACATCCACCGTACTCTCCGGACCTTGCCCCAACAGATTACCATTTTTTTCGAAATTTGGATAACTTCTTGCAAAGGAGAAAATTCAACTCCGATGGGGCAGTCCAAACCGCCTTCAAAGATTTTATTGATTCCCGTCCGAATGGTTTTTTTAGTAAAGGGATCGATGAACGGTAGTGGCAAAAGGTAGGCAAAAGTGCATAGATAGCAATGGTACACACTTTGATTAAATAAATATATAATAATAAAAAAAAATCGGCTTTATGTTCCTCCCATACTAAACGCCAATTTCATATGTAAGGACCTAATATTATCCTATCGTATTTTTTGCGTGACGCAATATATTTCATATCTTCTACTAATTCATCATCGTCATCATTCATTCTGTATTTAAATATTAATTTTGATCATTGCATTCTGAAATCCAATCTTCGTTCTTGCTATTCAAAAAATCCTCTGTATCTAAGACCATATCGTTACACAGTAATTGGATTAAACAATCTTTTTTCAGAAGCGCTCTATCAACAAAAAAAAAATATAATTAATTTATATCTTTGATTTCATTTAACGTGAAAATATTAATTAGAAAACATTAAGGTTATCTCACATATTACCATTGTTATAATTTCTTAAGTTTTAGTGAATTTGAAAAAGTTGAGACGATGAGAACTTAAATGTTGTAAACATATAATAAATTTTAACTGTAAATAATATATAATATATGATAAATTATGACTGTTATAAATATACAATAAATAAATTGCACTTGAGAGATGTCACACTTTACTAAGATAACTAGAATTGAAGATATAAATAAAAAATTCAGTCAAAATGTACTAGTCAATGTCAAGCAAACTGATAAAAATCAGGTATAAAGGGATACAGATATCGTTTTGAGAAGCAGTAACCCTCAAGGAAGCTATTTGATCATTATCTCAATATCAATTTGCGATATACAAAACAAAAAAATGCACGGGGAACGTCCATTCAAGTAGAGTACCCAGGTACCCTGGTAGTAACTAGTGTAAAAAATTCCGGGTAGTAACATAACGGTTAAAAGCCTCAACAACCGTAGAGCTTGCATGAGAAGATGGATGAATATAGCCGAAATAAAATTGGTGTGCCAAGAATAATATGGCGTTCTATCCTCTCTGCCTACTCCTGCTAGGAAATGGCGCGATGGTTTGGCGGTCCACGGACAGGCGGGCGTAGCAATTTGTATGAAGCGGCCGGTTCGGGTTTGGTGGCCCCTCGTTTCAAGCCCCATCTCCGGCCGTTTAATTTCGTTTTCTTAAACGTGAATTCGAACGAAATTACGGACGTTACACGAAGTTAAGGGAACGGGCAGACAGATAGATGGACGGAAAGACAGACAACGAAATTATTATGTTTGATGATATCGTACATGCACATAAAGGTTTTAGTTCACAAAATCGTATACACAATAATACGTTGAAGAAATATTTCAATACGTAAGATAGTTAATATTTTGTTTGTTCATAGAATATCATAATAATAAAATATATTATTTTAATAGATCACTTAACAATATACTTTTTCGTATCAAAATCCATTTTTTTGAACGCAAATGAATGAAAAATGCGCGCGAGAATGCGGTGTCGTGCGGTGTCTCCCATACAAGTGTGTACAAGTCGAGTTCTCCGCGCCCGACAGCGGCTCCCGCGCGGTGAGGCGGTTGTGTTGTCCCCCATACATCGCCGTACAAACAGACAACCGCACAACCGCCACCCGCCGCGGGTCGCGGATAGTCCGTTGTCCACCTTACTTCGGAATTCGAAAAAAACCTCGATGCGATTGCGAAATTCGCCAAAAATCGTGAAAAAAATCATTAATTTTGTGATAAACATCTGTATTTACTTCCTTTCTTTTAACTCGTGGCGTCTGCTTGCTTGCCGGCTTGCCGTCGAAAAAACTTTGGATCGATTTTTAACCCTTTTCCCGTGATCCAATCGAGCTGAAACTTGGCAAGTAGAGTCGTGGTGACGATCAAGAAGATCTATAAAATTTTCGTTAAAAAAATTAATAATTAAAGTATAATTTCGGATTTTTAGAAATTTTATTGTTTTTTTCAAATTGGAATCATTAGAAAAGTTTGATTACTAGCAACGGAGGCCCGATAACGTCACGGAATATTTTCTAAATTTGAATTACTCCGTCGGTATACATAATAGGTACTTCTCTACGAATGTCGAAAATCTAAATTGACTGACAAATGTTTTTAAAATTTAATCTTCAAAGCAAGAAGTGTCTTATCAAAGCACAAAACATCTGACATTTTAGAAATATATTAAATTACTGTAAGTTTAGTGTTATGTTATATGTTTTAATTCGTCTTTAAGTGTTGTTAGATTTTACAAAGAAAGGGAGTTTAATAAAAACTTGGTTTTTATGGGTTACTTTTTTTTACTTACGAGTATTTCAAAGAATCGTTTCGAAAACGGAATATTTATTATTCTAATACAAAGATCGAGACATTTCTATTACTAAAGTATCCGATATTGACGTATGTGTTGTTCTCACTTGCGAAGAAAATGGAAATATGTTTTTCAATTTTGTCAAATCTAAAAAAAAAACAAATTATGGAAACTAAAATGTGTTAGTTTATGGCGCAAGAGGCTAAAATTATTTCAAATTACGAATTATCAGGGTTAATCTACTATAAAATTAATATTTTGGGGCATGGGGGTTTGAAAAATTTCAAATTATGGCGAATTTCAAATTAACGTTGTTTTACTGTGTATGAATTTATGTGGGTATGCACTATTTTTAAGAAAAAATAAAACAAGTATATAATTATTAAGTAGATGGGATTCTAATTGTATTCATTCGTTATTTTAAATACTTTTATATATTCCAGGATGCTACAGTTAATTAGCACGGCGTGGACTTAATTGTTTTTACTTTGGTTATCCTGTCAATAAACGAACATTTAATGACATCATTAGCGTTCGATGGTATTTCCTGCTGTTATTCATATAAAGACAGCACTCCGAAGCATGAGTTGCACGTGTACATATATTTTGGAAAAATAAGGGAAATTAAATATTACCAACCTAAATCTGTTGTATCAAATGTCGCAAAAATTTTTGAAAAAATTGTTAAAAAACAAATTTTTAAATTTATATGTCATAAAAAATACTTAATGATCACCAATTTGGATTTCGCGAGCATATGGGTACATAAGATGCTATGGCTGATTAAAAAAATAATATATTCGTCACTAGATAAAGGTAACGAATATCTAGGTATATTATAGACCTTCGCAAAGCATTCGACAGTATCTCGCATAATAAATTAATAAATAAATTAAATAAGATTGGGATTATAGGTAAAGTAAAAAAAAGAATAGAAATTTACCCGAAAGACAGGAATCAATCTGTAAAATTAGAAAATACACTAAGCTCAAATAAAACATCGAAATTTTGTATACCGCAAGGCACTGTACTGGGACCTTTACTATTTATTATTTATGTAAATGATATGTTAAATTTACCTATTGACGGTCAGATTTTATCTTATGCTGATGACACAGCCATAGTTTTTGGCTGTAAAAAGTGGAATGATGTTACAGCTACAGCAAATCGGAGGATAAATATCGTAAAACAATGGTTCGAAAACTTATTATCACTTAATACAGAAAAAACTCACTATATTCCTTTCACATTAAATGAAAAAAACTCGCCCAATAACTTAGTAATAAAAATTCATACAAATAATTGTCCAAATAAAAATAATAATAATAATACTTGTAATAACGACTGTTTAGTATTAAGCTCAAAAAATAGTATAAAATACTTAGGAATAATAGTTGACTCTAATATTAAATGGAAATTACAAATCGACAAAACTGTAGAAAGAATAAGAAAACTTATATACGTCTTTATCAAAATAAGAAATATCTTAGGAATAAAATTTTTAAAGACACTATATTACGCTCTAGTCCAGTCAGTTTTACAATATGGTATTATCTCATGTGGTAGTGCATTCAAAACTACATTAAAATCTTTAGAAGTTGCCCAGAAATTGATTATAAAGATAATTATTAAGAAACCCAATGATTATCCGACAATAGACCTCTTTAATAAATTACAAGTCCCCACTTTAGAAAATATCTACAAGCGAAATTGCATATTTCAACTATATAAAGGCAAGGAGCTGACCCAAAGAGTGTCAAGTAGCAAAAATGTAACACTTGGTAAATGACATATCCCTGTGATACATACCACAACTGCTCAGCATCACTACACATTGAGAGGTGTGAAATGGTTTAATGAATTGCCTGTTGAATTGAGGACTGAGGATAATTATGAAGCATTTAAAAAAAAACCTGAAAAAATACCTTCATAAATAATTAAATTGTTATTTTATTATATATGTACCTATTACTTACTTAAAATTATATATTACTTACTTATTATACTTCTTATTACTTTACTTATTATTATATATATGTACCTATTATTTACTAATTATAACTAAATTGTCTATACATATAAAATGATGAATATGTACATTTTATCATTTTATTATCTGTAAATGTAAAATGTAATAAAAAAGATACTCCTCTTCTACACACGAGTCTATGTCACTCATGTAGAAGAGAAAAATCCAATTATGTAACTAGCTCTATCTTGTAAAAAATAAAAAAATAAAAAAATCCCACAGAATATGAATAGTATGATAACAATAGTGATAGGAATATTAACAAATATACTTATATTTTAATTCGATTTGTTTCATATGAGTTCTAGTTAAGAACAGCTTATTTCATAATACTGACTGCAAACCCCTGATTAATATGTCGTATATACCTATATACAAGCTTTTATTTAATTCTAAAGTGACTCGTCTCGATAACGCGTAAAGGACAGTACAAAGTTGAGCGTGAAGCGATCATATTATATTGAATTATGATACAACGTTCCATGTACCTACCTACTACATTTTGTTTCCAGAGCGGAATAAAGCAAACACTATTTACCTACCTTCCGACCTTTACTATGGGCAAAATTATCTAAGTGACAATGTCCGTCACTAATGGTTCCACGACGCTAGATGTTAAGTTTTCGTACGGTCTTATCTCGCGGTCGAAATACATAGTAAAAGTACGTAATTTTTACGGGTTTTTGGCTAGTTAAATATAAATTGTAATGAACATCCTAATGGTTATGGTGAAAAATTAAATGCTTCTAAGTGATTAGGAAATATTTTTGAAATTTTGGAAAAAAACAATGTTTTGTTTGAGCGGGCTTAATTCGGCCCTGGGCTACCAGGATTTTACAGGAATAGATTGTAAAGTTATTAGGACATTTTGCCAACATTACCTTAACGCTTTCCACTCTGTAGGCCAGACATTCTGGCCCGAACCATTTTGGTAGGTAGCTCCGTGGGCCAAAGGTTCTGGCCCGGAACAGGTATAACTTTACTCGGCCGTTTCTATTTACCTAAGGATATTCTAACAATAATTATTTCGCATTAGTACAGCGAAACATTGCAAAATGTTGGATAAACCAATATTTCTTCATTTTAATTTTTCGTTAATTAATTCCAAATATTTCAGGTAAATATTTACTGAGTTATAGGCATTCAAAAAAGCGCCAAAAACCAATTTTTTATTCCACTCTCAGGCGCGCCTATATCATTCCACATATATAAAAATATATTTTCCAGACAGGCATTCAGTAAAGGAATGCAATGACACTACATAAGTAGGAGTTCGTCCACGGTAAGCCGCTCTGATCGTCGATTAAAAATTCGACTTTTTAATATTCTCCACGGCGAGCCGTGCGCGCGAGCTTACCGCGACGTGGGCCTGAAAGCAGGCGTACACCGTTTCCAAATAGAGAAAAATACAAAATATTCTCACGGTCTTCCAGTACTCATTTATTTCATGATGACCATCTCCACGATGGCGCCCGGTGCAGGCCTTCGGGCCCCCGTGGAGGGTATCCCATATACGCATCTCAGACGGGGGCTCGGAATTTGAGTACTAGGCGTTAGAAGTTATACCCGGTCAGGTAAGCTTGTAAAATCTCTCATATTCAAAAACATTTATTTGCCCGTCGGCGGATTCTACGGCGGAAAGAAAGAGACGAGACCCTCTGCAGCGAGACTCGTCTCCCGTGTTGGCGGATATTGCGCGCCACACTCATGCCCATTTAGCGCTTGTTCAAACACAGCGGGAACCGTGCAGTTTTAGAATCGTGTTTTGGATGCACGCGATTTGGGTCATCTGTTCACACAGCCGCGGTTAATAAGCGATTTGTGCGCGCGAAAATAAACGTCAGTTTGACAGCTCCGGTGCCGTTCTCAATTTTTGAATATCAGAGATATATTCGCTCATTACTTTGTTAAAGACGGCCGTGTTCCATGGCAAGACACAAAAATATCATTCTGTCAATTCATTTTTGGTGAATAAATATCTACTTCCCTAAAATACTCTTTTTTCCATCATTTCCAAATATCTCCACCAACTCCTGCCAAGCTTGGTTCTTGGCATATTTTAGTAATCCTCACACTGAAGATCACATATTACAGGTCTTTTCTCCACTTCATAAATAAAAAGTTCAGTGTCAAAGCAATCCATAACCGTAGAAAAGAGAATATAATCCACGCGTGCTCCTGTTGTGACATGGAACCGTGCGGTGCCCGCAACGCGACTGAACGCTCTCGTAAGGCCCCATAGTAATAGGATCGTGCGGGCGCCGTGCGGGTCTATTTTCTAGCGGTTGGGTTGCGGGCACCGCAGCGGTTGACTAACCGCACGGTTGTGTCTGAACGATCACATACAAACCTAGGTAAATGAGACCCGCACGGATCTCATGCGATTCTGAAACGGCACGGTTCCCGCTGTGTCTGAACAAGCGCTTAGTGTTGGCGAACATCGCGGGTACCGCGTGCCACACACATACTTTATTCGGGGCGTTACATCGCGGAAGAATCCCTTCGGCTCAAACTTCTAACCTCTGTCCACGCACCAATAGGTGCCAAATAAAAAATTATTTATTTCCATTTTATTCATAAAAATTCATAAAATTCCAATACATTTTCTCATCAGAGATTCAACATAATGCACATGACAATATTGCATACAAAAAGGGCGCCAAGCGCTGCTTCTTACAAGGCATCAACATATTTTTAAAAACATTTTCATAACATATACAAATTCCACACATATTTGTATCGACACTTGTAGCTGGAAATAACATCGGCGGCCAAGACAGACCTCATTTTTCATATTCATTTAACAAAGGGCCCTCCTCAGGGCTAGTGTCAGGACGATGTTGTTCTACAGCTAGTTGGAAGCAGCATGCGCGGGCGGCCCCCCTCCAGTCGCGGCAACGGCCGCTGGGCACTGACTTGCGCGCGCTCCGATCGGCAACCCAATTTCCAGTGGTGGCATACACACCTCTGATCATGATTCCGCTCCGTCCGCCCGACTGGACGCACTCGAGTCTAATTAGTGTCGCTCCGCGCCGCCGTTATTCTCAGAGCTATTAGCATCTACCCGCCGGTTGTCTCCTTACGAAATATTTTTTTCGTAAGTCGAGCCCGCGTCGCCTTTAAATTCAGTGACTATTGTGACTTTTAACCTGTGTTGTGCCCCGTCTCGCGTGTGTCCTCCTCAGTCGAGCACAGTCTCCTGAGTTGAGCCCGCCTTTATAAACTCCATTGTGTTCAGTTCGTGATAAAAGACACCATAATTTGTGACAATTTCTGTGCTCGTTTTTTGTGTTAATATTTTACTGCCTTTTCAAAAAAAAAGAAAAAAAAAAATTTTTTTTTTTTTTATGAAATGTAACCGCGCCTCAAAATGGATGAAGCCCGAAAAAACCTTCAAAATACGTTAAATCTCATGGGTCAAGATGAGATTCTCAATTTATTGGACCAACTGCGTTCAAAACCACGTGCAGCTCGCCTAGCAGGAGAAGCTGCAACCGCAGCCATCCTTAATCGACCAAAACCACCTCCACCAACACCATCCACGTCATCCACGCAAGACTACCCGCCGCTCCCAGTCATCGACTTCAACCCGGCCTGGCAAACAGTAGCCAGCAAAAACAACAAAAGAAGAAAGGCTGACTCCCCTTCACCACCAAACTCTCCGAGTTCCAGGAAAACAACAAAAGCATCGAGAACCTCCAACGCGACCACAACAACAAAAAACAGATATGAAAACTTATCTGAGTCCGAAGAAGAGCCGGAATCCGACACCGAATCGGTAGCTTCAATGGAGGAAGCCCCCCAAAATCCCACTCCTAAACCCAAGAAAACTAATATTCCGCCAATTGTCATCCGGGGCAGCGACAACTGGCGCAAAACATCTGCAAAGTTAACATCAGCCGGTGTCAACATCACATCGGCCAAAATAAACAGATTGGGTGTCCACGTCCAGGTGGACACCATTCAAAATTTCCGCTCAGCCACCGCGCTACTGGAAAAAGATGGAACTCAGTTCCACAGCTTCACTCCCCAAGAGGAGAAAACACTCAAACTAGTCATCCGCGGCCTCCCTACAGACATCACCGATGAAGAAATCAAAGAGGAACTTGCTGCCACTTACCCCATAGTGGCAGTAAACAGGATGAAGACGGGACCGAACAGGCGACCAATGCCTCTAGTCTTAATACAAGCCACTAACTCCCCAGAAGGAAAGGAGCTTTTCAACCTCACATCCATCTTTCACCTCAAAATCAAGGTGGAAAAACTAAGAAGGAAAAATGGACCATCGCAATGCCACCGCTGTCAGTTGTTCAACCATGCTGCCTCCATGTGCCGAGCGCAACCAAATTGCGTGAAGTGCGCCAAACCTCACCTGACGTCCACTTGCGAAAAGAAAAAAGAAGATGGCCCGGCAAAATGCAGCAACTGCGGAGGAGACCACACAGCCAACTACAGAGGTTGCCCCAAATTCCCGCCCAGCAGATCAACGCACTTTAACCAGGAACAAAGGTATGTAGTATCACATCCCCCCCCTCCCCCCCGCCCGCCACGTAATGCCACGCCCAATATCTCCTACGCACAAATCACACGCGAGTCTACGCCCCCCACCACTACACACACACACCAACGCAACAACACCACCCCCGCTCGCCCGACCCCCCCTCCCCCCTCCACCAACCCCTCTAATAGTATCAACGCCCTCCTTTCTTTCCTTCAAAACCCCAATTTGAAGGAAATTTTAAACCTCCTTCTTGAAATCCTCCCCAGACTCCTAGCCGCCACCTCCCCCAGTGAGATTATCTCACTGGTACTCTTAGAATCCCCCAAATTCATATCACTTTTTAACAAAAACTAAATGGCTAATTCAACATACCCCACAAACCTACACATCGCTTTTTGGAATGCGAACGGACTGGAAAGAGACCGATATGAACTGGCTGACTTCACCCGTCGCCACAATGTCGATCTCTTTCTAGTCAGTGAAACTCATCTAAAACCATCACACACTCTCAAAATACCAAACTACCACTGCTACCGTAACGACCGACTGACAGGTAGGGGCGGAGGTACGGCGATTTACGTCAAAAGTAACATCGTCCACACCTCCAATCCTACACCCACACTAATACATACCGAATCGACCTCCGTCACAATTTTCACCAAACACTCCGGCCCCCTCCGCGTGCATAGTATATACAACCCTCCTGGTATATTACACACTTCCGACTTAAATCTACTACTCACTGACAATACTCCAACAATTCTAGCCGGGGATTTCAATTGCAAAAACCCGGCGTGGAATTGTAGACGTACGAACAAAAACGGCAAGACTCTGTATAACTATGCAAATTCCAACAATCTATCAGTCGTTGCCCCCACCAAGCCGACCTTTTTCTCGCATTTCGGGCATAGCCCCGACATCCTCGACATAGCAATAATGAAAAATCTCCCCTGGTCGCACTCAATTCACACTGCGAATGACTTAAATTCCGATCACAACCCCGTCTTTCTAGAAATTTTCGACTTCCAAAATTCCATCCCACCTTCGTTAAAAAACAATATTATCAATTGGAAAATCTTTGAAGAAATCATTCGCAATAAATTCACAATTCCCCCCCCCTCTAGAAGCGCTTCCGAATTAGATGAAAATATCTCTAATTTCGAAAATATTATAAATCAAGCTATGTCAGAGGCCTCCAAACCCCCACCCACGGAAACCCCCCGCAGAACCGAACTCCCATTAGAAATTCAATCCCTCATTCGAGCCAAAAACAAAGCCAGACGCAACTGGCAAAAATACGGCGATCCAAGCGACAAAAGCCGCGCAAACCACCTTCAGGAAAAAATAAGGTCGGCCCTGAAATCCCATCGTGATGAAAATTGGCAGTACAAAATTCAATCCTTAAAAACCCAAGACGGCTCCTTATGGAAGCTAACCAAAGCACTTCGCTCCCCAAAACCTCCCATCACCCCCATTCACGCCCCCACGGGGCTTTTGTACGAAGAAGATGAAAAGGCTGAAGCGTTCGCGGACAGCCTTGAAATCCAATTCTCGCCAAATCACGACAGTACCGACCCCTCCCACATCCATCAGATAGAAAGCTACGTCAAAAATATCCAAAAAACTACCCCCTCAGAAAACCCCCTATTCACTTCTCCAGAAGAAATTAAAAAAATTATAAAATCCCGCAAGAATAAAAAAGCTCCCGGTCCAGATGGTATCTCCAACAAAGCTCTCAAACTTCTGCCACTAAAAGGCATCCTATTTCTCACCTCCCTCTTCAACTCCGCCTTCCGTCTGCAATATTTCCCCAAAGCATGGAAATCTGCTCACGTAATTTTAATCCCCAAACCAGGCAAAGACCCACTTTTCTGTGAAAATCACAGACCTATCAGCCTTCTCTCAAATGTGGGAAAAATCTTTGAAAAAATAATTCTCTCCCGTCTTCATGACCAACCCGGTCTCTCAAATTCAATACCGGACGAGCAACATGGCTTCCGATCCAATCATTCCACTTTACACCAACTACTCAGAGTAGTGGAGTTCATCTCAGAAGGCTTCAAAAAAAATCTCTATACTATTTTTCTTGACGTAGCTAAAGCTTTCGACAAAGTATGGCATGAAGGCCTACTTTTCAAACTCCATAACTATAACATACATTCCCAGTTATACGGCATTCTCAAATCCTTCTTGAGAAAAAGAACCTTTAGAGTCAAATTAAGCAATAACACTCTATCATCCCCCCGGTTCATGCAGGCGGGTGTACCGCAGGGCTCACTACTGTCACCCTTTCTCTTCAATATTTTCACCAGTGATATTCCAAAACCGACTGATAGATTCTCCAAAATCGCTCTGTACGCAGACGATACAACAATACTCTCCCAATCCATGAATTCCCAAACCGCTACCCTCAGACTACAAGACCTACTAGACGAAGTCCAGTGTTGGTTCAAGAAATGGAGGATTGCCGTAAATCCTTCAAAAAGTGCGTCAATCCTTTTTACAAGGAGAAAAAAGAAAAAAATACCTAAAAAGGCAATTTCCATACAAATGGACAACACTAAAATCCCTTGGAAATCCTCCATCAAATACCTTGGACTAACATTGGACAAAAGACTCAACTGGAGGGAACATATCAAAAACCTCCTGAGAAACGCACACACCTCAAGAGGCAAGTTAAATTGCCTCTTGAGCAAACATAGCACACTACTTCCATACACAAAAATCCTCCTATACAAAACCCTAATCCGCCCAGTCCTAACATACGCCAGCCCCATCTGGGCCACGGCAAAACACACAAAAAAATTAGTCGTTTTTCAAAACAAAATACTCAGATACATCCTCCAAGCCCCGTGGTTTGTGAGGAACACAATCATCCACCGGGACTCAAACACACCGCACCTAAACGAACATATCCTTGAACTAGCCATGAGGTTTTACACTAAACTCTCTTCGATTCAAAACCCCACCATCTCTTCCCTCGGTCATAACGACCCGGAAACTGACCCCGACCGCATCCTCCCTATATCACTTTTATATCCCCCCCCTCAGGTCCCCTGAAGAATGGGTAAAAAGAGGCATTAATGCCCACATTTAGGTTATTAGTATTACTATTAAAAAAAAAAAAAAAAAAAAAAAAATATTATTATTAGCATGACTGTGCTGTCAAAAGCACCCCATTCTTCGGGGACCCAATCCCAATCCCGTGATACTGCAGATAAAGGAGACAAGGGGGCTTCGCCCCTAACACTCTGTGCCCATTCATAGTTAAGTTAAGACACACCTCTACTCCAATGCAATTTTCTGTATGTGGCGGCTGATTTGTTTTGGACACGCGCCGCTCACAGTGGTCATATTATGTTTTCATTTTTTACATGGCTCAACCCTATCCGTTCCAGTTATTTACCTATATCGCCACTTACAATAATTTTGTTCAAAAAATATGTTGGCATTTTGTTACTGAGAATTTTATGTACAAATATGAGAACGTTATAAATAAGTATTTTTTTTTAATTTCCATCCAATTGAGTGCTCTTCTCATTTCTTCAATTCTGGTGTATTTACTTTTTTTAATATGATTCTCATTGCCCTGTTTTGCATCACTTGTAGTTTCGCGATGTTTTTTTATACCTGCCTACTACTTATTTATACGTGGTCTTACTTTCCTCCTTTCCAAATATACCATAGCTTTGACTTGTTACCTAACTAACTAACTAACCATCACGCCGTTTCCCTGCAGGGTTGGTGGAGAGGATATAACGCCATATTCTTCTACCTTGGAACACCACTTTTGCTTCGGCTACATTCATACATTTTCTCATATAAGTTCTACGGTTGTTGAGACTTTTAACAGGGCCATCCTCAAATACTTGTAGTTTCTGATCGTGCCAGGTCTTTTACGGACGCCCTCTATTCCTGTTACCTTCAACACTCGCCTCATATATATTCTTAACCATCCTTTCCTCGCTCATACGTTTCACATGACCAAGCCATCTCAGCACTCCTCTCTTTATTCTTTCTACCACGCTACAGCCAGCATTACATTCACTTCTAATTTTTTCATTCCTCACTCTATCGACAAAAAATTTTCTGCACAAGCGTCTTAGGCCCGGTTGTTTCAAGTTCGATCAAAGTAAGCGGTCGATAAAAGCATAGATTTTTTCGAAAACGGATCGTCTGATTGGTGGAGAACGTAAAATTTCAGTTTAAACTCTACGCTTACTTTGATCGAATTTGAAACAACCGGGCCTTAGTGCAGCGCATTCTTTCTACTTTAATTTCTTCTTTCCCAATTCCAGGCTTCACTTCCATACATCAGGGTTGGAATTAGAACGCCATTATGTACCGCTAGTCTTGCTTCCTTTGACAGATTCTTATTGTTACCTAACATTCATGATAAGGTCACTTTTCTTGCATAGGTACATCCTGCTTACTAAACTCTGTAAGATTTGTTAGCTATTTGCCATTAATACTGTATAATCCTCATACTTTTTGACAGCTATATTAAATAAATAAATAGATTTCCGGAAACTTTTTTCATGTTGAGAGCCGCTGGAATAGATAGGTAGGATACAAACATTACACAAAGATATTACACATAGATAGATAGGATACAAACATTACACAAAGGCTTCCGTCATCACCTTAAATTAATATTTTCAGGCAACATAATTTGTTCTTCAACAACTATACTAATTATGGTCACCTGTACATGAGTAAATAATAGTGTTACGGACAGGACAAAGCCTGCGCCTACCGTCAGGCAAACGGAACTTTCGAGTTCTGTAGTTGACATAATCACGTCACACAAAAGGTAGAAATTTCTGAATGAAGCAGAGCAAAGGCCCCTTTTAGGGCCACCGCCGATCGCCGTGACCCGGTTGGGGATGGGTACCGTGCCGAGAACAGCGCGCGAGTTCTCGGCTGCGGTGGTTGTCCTTATACGTGTCGGGGCGTCAGGCGGCGGCACCCGGGAGAGGGGATGAGCGAAAGCGGAGCCTCAGCTCCATGAGAGCGCATCCCGCTGATGACAATGGAAATGCGTTAGAGTGCATGATCTGAAATGTGTATGTTTTTACTGAAAATATTATATGAAAATATAAATGTTCAGATTTTTTAACATTTCAGAGCTCTCTAATATGATGGAAATTAATGGTTTTGATTTCAGATGGAACTGAATCACAATTTTATGTAATAAAATACCGCATTTTCATTGTTTTAATAAAAAGAGCGGGCGGGAGATGTTTTTATTTACGCACAAGGCGCATTTTGTACCCTATTATCATCATATTTGCCAGATAAGCAACATTAAAGTTGTCTCAACACTTATAAAAATTAAGTAGTAGAGTCACACACATGCACACACGCTGTAAGACATAAAAGATTGTCTACAGATGACACAATAAATGGTTGACTGTATGGCATAACAGATTGCCAACAGATCACTGGTAAAAAACATACATTTTTTATGGCAAGGAAAAATCTAAATACTGTTTCAAATACATTATTAATGAGTAAATCACAATCACATTAATATGGAAACATAAGTCTGACAACACCAACACACAACCAGCCGCCGCTTATGAGCGACATACTGGGCTTGGTTTTTTCCATACAAATGATTTTGCCAAGCTAAGTATTTTTAAGACGATTTATTCTTGACGACCTCGTCGAGTTTAGACATTTTGCTCGAAGCAAATTCTTTTGCTGTCGCCTCTGGTGCACATTCCCGTGTACTAATATCGCTCTTTTTCCAGCTGCTCACACGGTGCGCCCGTGCTGTGTGAGACATCCCGAAGGCTTCTGAAGCGGAATCAGCGGACCGCACCTTTGTTGCCTGTTCTGTGCGGAACAAATAGATTGACTTTGAACTGAATAATAATTTAAAACATTACGGGAATGTTGTCAAAATAAATAAAACGAATGAATTTTGGCATTCCATGTAAGTTGCTGTTAAACATTTTACAGAAAATAATAAAAAGTTTAATTGAAAAAAACGCCTTCTTTGATATCTCTTATCTCCGTAATTCTCGACATTTCTTAGAGTAGAAAGAATATCTCTTAATCAAAATTAAATGAAGAAGACTCCGCCGAAGTTTTTATTTCTAGCTATGAGACAACTGTTAAGTCGTCTAATAAGTCTTTGTAGTCTTGTTGAATTATTTATTGTAAAATCACATTTTAAAACAAAAATTACATCATTTCAATCAGTGATATATCATTCCAACTTTCAACTAATTTGCTGATCTGGCTTTCTATAAATATAGAAATAGTTATCGAGCCAATTTCTGAGATCAACGTCAGTGCTGAACGTAACGACACGCATTTGAATGGACAGCTCTCCAAAAATGGTTACAATCTGACGAAGCGAGGTCCGGACTGTTGGTTGGATGCTGCAGGATTAAAGATGAAAAAAAAAAAACACGCTTGATACCCCATTACTTAAGCCCAAAATTATAAAAAAAACTATACGTGGAAATGGCGATACTGAGTAGTGTCATTTATGTGACAAAAAATAGCGGGAAAAACGCAAAGATTTATTTAATTATTTTAATTGCTGCCATTTTTTTTTTGACATCTTGCAAAACTGTATATACCTACTGCTTAATTGCAGGGATTTCATTACATTATTTAAATGTACATTTAATTTATAATATCTATAAAACTACAATATTAAAATTTTTCACAATTCACTGTGGTATTTTTTAAGTGTTTTTTTAATTTGATAATGTGTTCAATTTTTTGCAGTGAATTACGAAGCTCAGATAAAAAAAGGTAGTTTAATTTGTACTAGGAGGTCGATATATTGCTAAGAATTTTGTACTCCACTTCCCATTCACATCTCTTGAAAACTTCGTCTTGTGCAGTAAACTTATTTTATTAATAAATAAATTATGCCACCACCTTTTTTATAGTTTCTTGTGCTTGAAAACAATTTGTAGTTTGGAATATTATGCAAATTCGTTTCTTCAACATGGACATTTACTTCTGACAAACAACCGCATCAATTAACCTACCTATCTCTATTACCTACATTTTGTGTCGACGAAAGAAAGCAAGTAAGAAAAATTTTGGTGACCCATAATAAATTAATATAAACATGGTGTCTCATAGCTAGTAGCAAAAACTTCGGGGGAGTCTTCTTCTCCATCCAAAGCGTAAATATTCTTTACGCTTTGGATCGAACAGTTACGGAGATAAGTAACATGAATGTTTTCATTTTTTTTTTCAATATTTATTTATTAATATTTATTTTTCACTTTTTTCAGTAAAATATTAAACTGACTCTACAGTACCTTATATAGAATAATATAAAAAATTATTCCCTGTCATACAAGTCAAATAAAATTATTAAAACCTTGCAGAAATTTGAAAAATAATTTTTGTAAGGTTTTTGTCATTTTATTGGATTTGCATACATGAAAAGCGAATGAATTTTTAATATCCCATACAAGTTACTGCAGTGATACTCCAATTAATTTAAATATGAACACATTAGGAAAAAATATAATGCTGTCTATGGCGTAATAGATGGAATAATGAAAGGGTGTCCGAGATGGTTTGGTCATGTGGAACGTTTGATAATTTTCATAGAAAATATATCAAGCGAATGTAACAGCAGCAGGAGCAGTCGTTATTATATTAATTAATAATAATATGACTCCTGACGCGCAAAACATATCTAAATAACAAAGAGAAGAAGAACTTTTAAAAATCATATTCTCTAAATTATTTAAAAATATGTCGGCCATTAAATAACTAGTTAATACTAGAGCTCATTATTAAACCATCCTTTTGTTTAAAAATAGTACTACCCAACTGAAAATAGTTTTGTTTTGAAACAACATTAAAAAGTCTATTTAAATCTTGATTCAAGTCTTTTATTAAGAATTGAGTAATTCATTAACGTTTTTGTTTTTCTTCTGTAGTCTTGGAATGGAAGTGAAAAGGAATTGTATCGTATCAATCATAAGAAGTGAAAAGGCGTCACCCAGGAGACTAGATCTAGATCAAAGAAAGCACTTCGAATTATGCGGAAGCCCGTTAATTAGAAATTCAAGGTCCAAAAAAAATGCGATGCGATAGTAAAACCCTGAAAAAGCCATTAATTTTGTTAAATCGTCTGTATTTTTACATTTTTTAAGAAATCATTCCGAAAACAGAATATTTGTTATGCTAATACAAAGATTGCGATCTTTCTATTGCTAAGGTATTTGTTGTTCTCACTTGCGAAAAAAATTAAAGTATTTTTTCAATTTTGTCAAATTTAAAAAAAAAATTAACTTTGTTAACTAAAATGTATTGATTTATGGCACAAGGGACTAAAAATTATTTCAAATTACGAATTACCAGGGTTTCCGAGTTATCAGGGGGAGTTTACTATGAAATTAAAGTTTGGGACTTCTGGGTTTGAAAAAATTCAAATTGTGCCAAATTTCGAATTATCCCGGGTTCATATTAAAGTTTATCACAGAGAGTAACTCAGGGCAGTCAATATTTTTATAAGTAAATATGTAAATTTTTAACTTATACTTCTCACGTGGCCAGCACATCTATTTTCTAGGTGTGCTATTTGAAGATCTCGTAAAGCGCTAAATTGGTGTGAAAGTAACAAGTTCAAGCACTCTGTTCGGCACATGATCTTATTCTCTGACACTATTAGTACATTGGATTGCTGTTTGGACCTTAAACAGTCTGTAGTAGAAAGTATATGTAGTAGAAACAATATTTCCACTCTTATCCTTTTTAGTTCTGAAAAATTTAAGTGAAGCTGTAACAATGAACATATCTCCTGGTGATCCTGATTTTCTTGACATCCTTAGATATACAGTTTCTGCAATTACTTTATTATTCATGTCACTGAGTTGTTTTGCTACTTAAATTATCAAAAACAGGATTTGATGATGCCCGTACATCAATAAACCATCGATATTAGATACACAAGAATGAATATTCTCTTTCTTCTCTTCCATTTGGTCAACGAGCAAAAGGAAATTCTTAATAGTTAGATAAACCAAGACTCGTTTTCACAATTTTATCAGTTTTCTCTCCCATTCTTAGAGACATCACCAGTCTCACATCGAAAGTTATTGCAAGCCCTAATTACTATAATTTGTTTCAACAATTATAAATATCAAAGTAACAATGACTGACACCAAAAAATATTATAGTTCTCTTGCGCAGCATTCACTGAGTTATTTTGCCTTATACATTTGTTCTGTGGGTCATACATCATCACACATATTCCTATCTAATAACACTGTTAAATCAGAACCATAGATGATAACCTAACATAACTATTTTAACACGTTACTTCTCACATGTGCCAAGTATTTAATTAACATAATTGATAACATTCACCGGATGCTCATAATAAATATTTTTACATTATTATAAATGTGTACGCTGTGTGAAATATAATAATTATTATTATTTTTTTAAATTATTTTTTTTTATTTGGGAAACATACAGTACATTTTTTTTTTTATATAATATCAAAAAAATATTCGTGAGTATGACCAGTAAAGTTTCTTCGAAGCTGGTAAAAAAAAAACTAAATAAAAAACAATGATAAAGAATATGTAATAAATAATAAATATTTCAAAGATTTAAATTATGATAATCCATAAAATGGGAGGGGTGGGGAGGGGGAGGGAATGGGATTCAATTAAAGAAGTATTAAATCAATAGTCATAAATGAGATTACGGAATTTCATTTTAAATAAAAGCAAATTGTTAGTAAAAATGTCTAGATTATTTGTAGAATTTAACATATTGTATTTTGAGGTGCAATGAGTTACAAAGCAGTTTTTTAAGTAGTTAGTCCTACCAAAGTTTGCGTAAAATAAATTATTTGAACGCGTTGAGTATGTAGGACAACTTAAACCTATTTGCTCTAATAAATAGGGCGAGTCAACCAAGTTATTCAAGATTTTATAAAGATAACACAGATCTTGTATGCATCTTCGATATGATAGAGGAGGGATTTTATGGTAACACTAGCTTTCTGTGTATGTGTTGAATTCTAAACGGGAACGGAAATTTAAAATATTGAAAAATTTGTGTTGGATATTTTCAAGTCGCTCACTGTTTGTAGAATAATGAGTGTTCCAGACTACTGATCCAAACTCCAGTTGACTGCGTACAAATGAAAAATATAAAGTGATTAATGTATACGTTGATTGGAGTGGGTTTGACGTTCTGGCAATGAAACCATGGAGTCGATATGCTTTAGTAATTACCGATTCCATATGTGGGATGAATGTTAATTTAGAATCTAAGATGACACCGAGATCCCTCACCTGAGGGCAGATGTTGAGTTGCCCTTTGTTGAGATGATAATTATAGGATAATTTTTTTCTTTTTTTGGAGAATGAAATGATATGACATTAATCGATATTTAGGAAAAGTTTTTTTTTTTTGCAGTAGGTACTTTAAGAGTCTATTAATGTCATCTTGAAGCAACAAACAATCAGTGGGAGACTTTATCTCTTTGTAAAATTTTGCATCATCCGCGAACAAAGATTATTCAGCATGCAGAAAACAATGCTTGATGTCATTGATGTAAATTAAAAATAAATTATAAAAAAATAAAAATAAAAATATTTTGACTCAACTAGAAAAAATTCATCACTTATGTGTGTTGTTAGCGAGGGTATTCTTTATTTTTTAATGTGATAATTTATTATTACCTTCTAATATGATATTATGGTATTATTTGTTGATTATGATGAATGAATATTAATTAATTCTAATATTTGTAAGTTTATATAACTGTTTAAGCGCGAAGTACCAATTCAGTAATAATGTAATTAAATTATTTGGTCTTGAGGAAAATCTGATGACCACATCATCACTCACTGATTCATAAATATGATTGTTCAAGGGCCTAAACGAGATGAATTATTTGATTATTGAAAGACTCTTTTGCGGAACATAATAAAGGGTACACTGTAGATTTGCTTCTATCACATGTATTGCTGTCAATGTTTTTTACTTCACCTCAGCAAAATTTGAGCAAATCAAGATATGTACTCATGCATAAAAAGGAATAGTTCATCTTCTGTGATTGTCAATTTCTCCGAGAAATGCGAGGACACGTTTTTATTTATTCTCCCAGATTGATGAGAGTTGAGTTCAGAGGGAGCACTTGCTGTGCTTAAGTTCAAGATCTGTACAACATTGCTTTGGAACTGAAGTCTATCTTACCACTGTAGAAATGTATTTTGATTCAAACAGATTAGTTCACAAAAGAGTGTTTGATGAGTATACAAACTAGACACTTACATTGAACAGCCTTCCAAAATACGAACTGTCCATAGAAAATACAAATATGTAGTAAGCCTGGTTATGATACAAATGTTTATATTTTAAAATCATTATGCCAATATCTTGAAATGTCTTTTGATTTAGAGAGTTCACAAAACAGTAATGTTTCCCTTATGTGATTTTGTTTATATATTTCGTCTAAACGCATATTGATTTGTACATGAATGATGCTTTGTATTATAATAAATTATACTCAAGAGTATCAGGGCTACCAATGTGTAGAGGTGTTAGAAGAAATAATAGAAACGTTAACACAAGTGTGCGTGAATATGCGTATGAGGTGCAATTTTCTGAAGTAATGCTAATGAAGCGATAAAATTATATCACATTATAAAGTATTGTGTTCTGTTCTCTACAGTTCGTGCCAAATAATAAAGTGTGTTGAACTGTAATAACCAAATTTATTGCAAAACTAAAGTTGGCCCTGATTGCAGACCTTGTGATGATCATGAAAATGAGCAATTATGGCCTTATCAAATCTATCAATACCCATCAGCTTTCAGAAGAGATTAACAAATCTGTGGGCACAAGAAACAACAGAATGGGTCAATAAAATTTTGAGTGTATGCAGCGTTGTTCTTTAGATACATATCTTGCAAAGAAAAATTAGATCAGTTAGAAAATATAATAAAATGCGGTATTAGTCTACTTGGTTCAACGCTCTTGTGCAAAAAATAAAACTAATGGTGCAAAACATAGATAAAAATAATAAAGATGTTAAAAGACATTTCCTAAACAAACTAAATTCCCAAATTTTGTTTTGTCTTATCTAAAAACCTACATTTTTAAACTAATTCCGTTGTTCCTTTTGCCCACAAAAATGTCGCGATTTAAAGACAAAAAAAAGATACACTTATTTGGCACATCATATAGAATTTCATTGTGAAAAATAATTATTAAACCAAAAATAGACAGTCATAAAAAGCCATTGTCGTTCATTTATTCATTTTTAGATAAAATATGTTTTTTTGAAGACTTCCTGGGTAAAATATTTCACAAAAAAGAGTTAAGAAAGCATGTTGGAAAAGTGGATAGTATTTTGTAGGAGAATCACAGATGGTGATGTAATTTGTAACAGCATTGTTGAGAGATTAAGTATTTTGAAGGAATTAAGAAATAAATTTTTCCACAAACTAAAAGAACATCATTTACACATGGAGTAAAATTCAAACTAAGCTTGATGATACACTAACAAAATTGATGTACAAGATGATGGGGAATTGTCACAAAAACATATTCTATGCAGCGATAATATGTGTCTTTTATCACAAATTTAATCTGGTTTATTTTAATATTTTGAAATGCATCAAAGCTCTTGCACAAACCTGTACAATAAATAATCCAAAAGAAACAATGAAATAATATTTTGAAATGAATAATAAATTTTAAACAAATTACAAAAGCATCTAGATTGTTTAAAAAAGAAATATTTGCAATTTTAAAGGAGACGACAGTTAATTACTTTGTCCTTGATATCGTTGTGTCTGCCAAAATACGGCTGTTTATATAATACTCAAACATTTCATTTAGCTATTAAGAATTCTTTCCAATGAGGTTTTGCTCACAAAAAGTATTATTTTAATGTTTAATTTATGATGTATTATAGTCTTATGAAAATTTCTTCCATTCCTTGAATACTCGTAATGAAGGTATTGTTATATTATAGATAGTGTG
>JADDOH010012928.1:0-22956 GCA_016648135.1 Agrypnia vestita
CACCGAATTTGAAAGATGACAGCGGAGTTGTCAATATGAAAAAATTCCACAGAAAATCTCAATGTCGATTTTTGATTACATTTATCTGACCAATACGTCGATTTTACACAAAAAACTAAAGATAAAAATAATGCTTAATGTGTTTATTGTTGTTAAGTATAAAATTTTTCTTTGTCTTCTAAGAACTTTCTTACGAGCGATTCAGTTAAACCTATCCCTCTTTGCGAAAATCCTCAGCTGTTTTGAAAATTCGTATGATTTTACTTTAAATATGTTTTTTTAAGACAAATATCTGAATTAATACAACTTTAAATCATTAAAAAATTACATATAATTAAAGGTTCACATGTTGGTTTGTGTTTTTTATAAAAACACTTAATCCATTAGATGAATTTTATAAAAAGCGAACCAAATTAACATCTTCTGTCACGAAAAATTGACGAAAATCCTATCGAAATTTACATTAATCGACAATTAAATGATGGAATGTCAGTTCCATACAAAAAATGCATGTTGTTGAAATTAAAAATGTAATGTCTCGGTATATTTTTGATGAATAATACATCTGTTGTAAGAAATATAAAGTTTAAAATATGATTTATCGATTTTGACAAGAAGAAAATATATTTTAATTCAGTATAGTTGTAAAAGATTAAATCTAAGAAACATAGTTTTCGAAAATATTTATTTCAATCAGCTGTTTTCGATTCAAATATTTTTAAACATGTTAGGCGTAATGGTTGCGAGACATTTTCGTGTGTGCATATTAAATTAGGTACCTACATATGTTTTAAATAAAAATATATTGAAATCATTTAAGTGAGGTTTCTCAGCGGGTTTTTATGCCATAATTTTTAAAAAAATTACAAAAGACAAGTCTTTGCCGCGTGATTTTTTCTAAACGTTTATTTTATTCTTTTTCTTCTTTCGTTTCCGTGCTAGATCTCTTAGAATTTCATTTTTACTCATATCTCGGTGTTGTGCGATCGGATTCAAAATTAAAGTATGACGTTTTGTGACGAATCCGGCCATCTTTTTTTTTAAGTACAAAGTTTTTGCATAGCTTTCTTTCTCGCGAAATGCAAAAATAAAACACCGTTATTGGCGCAGTTTTAAAAATTAGAGACGCCATCATTTGCGCATTTTTGTGAAACTTTTTCACCCCCTCCACTTTCCTAGGTACCTAACCAAGGTCGAAATATATAATGATGCAATAAAGTATATAATTTTTTAGGATTACAACGTACAAGTTACAGAATCATGTATCAATAACATGCACCACCGAGAATAATTTCAGAAAAAAAATGTTGGGTTAGTATGTAAAATTCTATCGATTATATTTTTTAATATGAAGATTATAAAAAAAATTAATAGATGTCTCATTAGTAGTGCAAAATTGGAAAAAAATATTTGATTAAGTTAAATTGCTTCTACATTCTCAGGTAAGGTTAGGTTAGGTTAGGTAAGGTTGGGTTAGGTTAGGTAAGGTTAGGTTAGGTTATGTTGTGGTTTTTGGGTTTTTCTTGAATATCTCCGCAACGCGATGCCCGATTTCGAAAATTTAAAAAGTTCCAGAGGAGCCCAGCCCATCCGCGACTGTTGGCACCCGACCGCAAAGCGGGAGCCGTCTGACTCACTCACCTTTGCGCGGCCTTTGCGCGGCTTCCTCTTACACCCTTCGGTTTTTGACAAGTTGAAGTTCTCTCTCTCCCCACTCGATCTTTCACAACTCTGTCATTTATCATTCGATTTCAATTTGGAAAAATACCACAGATAGCTCTCTTCTTCTTCTATCGAATCTTATATAACAATCTCCCAAACGCGCAGTCCGATCTTTGCGATCGGGGCGTTACCGGAAAGTGTTTACCGTCAATCTTTTTCTTCGTTACTCAACCAACAGTGAGTCCGTCTTCTTCTTCTTCGTTACTTAATCATTAGTGAATCTGCCGCCGGGCTAAATTGCACGCGTAGCCGTGCAACGGGCACCTAGTAAATTTATTAATTTATTAAGTAATGTTTGATCAGACAACTTTCTTTACTTGGCAAAATGTTGAATTTTTTCTGTAATAATTATTGTATTACATAATTTTTTCACAAGACATCTATAAGACCATTTGCTGTCATTTTTCAGGACATCCAAGACCATGTATTGTCATCGTGTCTTATATACAAAAGAGTTCAATGATACGAGAAAACAATTTAACGAAACTTTTGATAGACGTTCAGCTTAGGGTGCGCTTTTTACTTGAAGCTGACAATTCAATGAGAGCAAGATGCTAGATGCAGAAAAATGTCAGTTAAGCTGGCTTATCCACGGATGCTACCAGAACGTCTGCAAGTATTTTTTCTTAGAATTACCTTCGGGAAGTAGATCAATGGAACGCCGACGTCAATCGTGAACTCGGCAGATGAAGAGGCTTTAAGTACCAAAGCATGAACCAGTAGGAAGCCGAGATGGATGGATAACCATCGTATTAGAAATAAATTCACAAAACATTCAAAAGGAGGACGGAAAGAAAAATTAATGAATGTTCCATTCGAAGAAATTTAGATCACCTAGATATATCTTACTATATTTTTGTTTTAATTATCACGAAACTATATACTGAAAAGTCATGACTTAAAATTAATTTATTTTTTTAATTCAATTTTATATTTTTCATGAAACTAATTAAGAACATATATACAAATTTAATTTTTTTTTTGGATGTTCTTAGGGTGGAATTGCTGAATGCTGCAATGTATAAAGCGATCACTTAAGCCAACTCATGCAGGTCATATGCCCTGGGCATATAAAGACATCCATTAACGTTACTCGTGTAAATAGCTTCATCTTTCTGAGACTTTTATAATTTATCTTAATTGATAATTATCCCTCTGTGGACAAAATCCAGTAATTGCGTTCTCAAAACATGCATGTAATAAAAAGTAACCCATAAACAACAAGTTTTTATTATACTCCCTTTCTTTGTAAAATATAACAACAATTAAAGACGAATTAAAATATATAACATAACACTAAACTTACAGTAATTTCTCATTCTTTCTCATTTATATTGTTTCTAATTTGATATTCTATCAACGTAAAGCCAACTGATCGGACCCATGGTTCGAATCAGACTAGTTGAAACAGGTTTCGCACCTTTTCCACGCGTCGGGTTTCTTTCTCATTTGTATGTAAATTTAGAAAAATTCAAAATTATACTACAATAATTTAACAAATTTAAACGAAACTTATTTTATTTTTTATTGTCGCCACGAGTCTGCCAGCAAAGTTTCAGCTCGATTGGATCACGGGAAGAGGGTTAAAAATCGATCCAAAGTTTTTTTGACAGACAAACAGGCGCTACGAGTTAAAAGAAAGGGAGTAAAAATGGTTAGAGCTTGAGATTTAGTTGAAATGCGGTATTAGAGCGCGCGCACTTGCAACGGAAATGCAACGTCTCGCGCCACATTCTTCTCTCACGCATTTTACCGAAACCGCTGGCCAGATTGCCAAATGAAAATTTCTCATTGTTGCCAATCGATGCGCAAAACAAAATTTGCGTCACGAATTAAATAACTTCCTCACACGTGCGATGGTTTGCGGCGCGACAGTGAAATCACCACTCCGCGGCTAAGTAGGCCAACACGCACCCGGCGAGAGAGAACTCGTTTGGCTACCTTGTTGCTTTCTTCGAGAGGTTAAGACGAGGAGGAGTTGTCGAGGGAACGAAGAAGTAGCGCCGTCCTAGGTCAATAGCCATCGAGGCTGTATTTTACGTAAGGCGAGGGTTACGCAACGCCTTACAGGGGGTAATCTGAACGGACAATTTTTGTCGGAACATCATTGGCAAGTCGGCCTCAGAACAGATCGCAACAAACTCACTTTTTTGACGTTGCGTTGCGAAAATTTAAGTGTGCATTCGCTACATTACAATCTGCAATAGGAAATCAATAAATAAATAACCACAAAATAAATAATAAACTACATAAGCGTAAATAGGTGAAACATAAATAAAAGTGGTGTCAGTGTTTAGTGAGTTCTTAATTAACTAAAATAATGTCTTGCAAAATGGCATTTTTAGAAAAAATTAAACTTTAAGTGCTTTTTTACATTTGCAGTTACCTTTTTACGCTTCAAATGTTCTCTAACAAATAAATTATATTTCTCGTGAGAAGAAATCATTTTGGAACAGTGACAAAATTCTGAATATAAAGCTGCAATATGCATAATAGAATGAATCCCTTAAAATTGACGATTTCCTCGCTCCTGTCTCTCTTATTTATCCTGAACATCCCCTCTGCGGCCGTGAGCCAGGCGGAAGCGGGACAAAGTTCAAACATCTCGTCCGCCTTCGGGAAGGTTTCCGCCAGCGGAAATATCCAGGAAGGCGAGCGTAATGTTGACAGTGTTTTTGCCGGAAGTGCCGCGGACAATATTCTGGACGTTACGTGGAAGCTGCAAACCGGAAACGTGAACGTCAGCGAGAGATGCGCGGGAGACACGAACGCCATGTACGCCAACATGCTGAATCTTACTCTATGGGCGTTTGAAAGTGAGTTTTCAATTCATTCAATGTGTTGTGTAATAGTTGCCTTACTCTTAGCGTAGTCGGAGAAAGTAGCGTTACGCTGTACGGTATTATTATTTTTAACAGTTAAATATTACCAAACGATCATCGGCGCGATTTGCAGATGAATTACGGATTGCGGCAAATCGCGAAGTTAATAAGAAATAGCAAGGAAACAAATTTATTTCCTAAAATCTGGTTTGAATAGATGATTTATTTTATCTGGTGCGTTAAAATAAATATGAAATATGATGCTGTTAATACTGGGGATATTTTTGAACAGAAATAAATCACCCTTGCATTCGGTGTCTGCAATATTTAAAAAAATTAAATCAATAATTTATATATTTTATTTATTCAAGAATTCATTAATTTTTACATGCATGTTATACACACTTGTATTGATAATACAGTCTCAATGGGCTATGTATTTATTATTTATTTATTTATTTATTTACGGGAAACTAAAAGTACAAATAAAAATCAGGTTACACATAAATATTAAATATGCCCTCGTTGAGGTAACAATTTTACTCTTTGTGTAGGTGTAAAATATAGTAGTGAAGTAAAATATAATAGTATAGAAGTGAAAATTGTAGAAAGAAATAAAATACGTTGTAATAAAAATTTATTTGTAAAATTATGGGTTTCCTCGTATCAGAACCCATATACCGTTGGATGATTTCACCCTGGCGTGCTACTTTTTAGGTACAGTTTCTACACTTTTACTCCAACGATAGTCATTCCTCGTCTATTTCCATTTCAACTTTGTTATTCAGTAGTTCTATCCGTGATTCTCTGGGTTTCCACTTAAGAAATGTATGTTGAAATGTTCAAGCTTCGACATAGTGGGGCTAGGGGTGGAAAGACTCGTTGTAAACTTTTGTTTTGAGGTATTTTATATTAATTTAGAACATTTAGAAGTAATGCTTATTAAGATGCAACATTTCTTAACAACGAAGAACTTACGTTTGTTTGTATTTACTAATATTGAAACAAGAAGTATGTGGGTGTTTAAATAAAAATTGCCACAATAATGATTGACAGAAAATTTTAATACATTTCTTTTTCTTCTTCTACCCTTTATGCTAATGGGTCGGGGTTAGTATATTTCACAGTTAAATAACCTTGTATGATTTATCATAATAAAATTTGGCACACGTATGCTGTGATAATGTAATATAAATAAAATAATAATTTATTTAGGAAAAGAAAAGTTAACGATATGATATTTTTTCTGACAAAAAATGTCAGGAAATAAAATTATTGAAAGAAGTGTGTACGTACAGGGTGTCCCGTATCTCGATATCAAGCCGAAATTGGGTAATAGGCAGTCACAATAGTTATTAGAAAAATATTTAAAAAAATATTTAAATTTAAAAAAAGTCGTATTGATTTAAAATACTTGGTTTGGTCAAAAGGGTAACATTTTCTTCCAAGCTGGAGTAGTTGGCTTAGAATTTTGGACAAAAGTTTACAGAAGCGTTATTCAGGATTACATAATAATAAAAAAAAGAAGAAAAATAAAGATTTGTAGCAACAGGAGGGAAAAGACCGTCATAGGGTGTAGATTTTATTTAAATGCTTATTATTTTTAAAACATATGGGTTAGATTTTTAAAAATATTTATCTGATAACTATTATCACTCGATTTCGGCCTATCGTCGAGATAGGGACACACTGTATATGTATGTATCTATATTATCAGACGCTTACCTGTGAAATTGCCGTTTTGTATAGAATTTTTTCATAATAATTATTTATAAAAAAATCAAAGTATTGGCCATTGTTGTCACCTTACTTTTGCTTACAATATAACTGTACTAGATATCAAAAAGCTGTAATGAAGTATGCCGGCACAGGTCCACCATACAATCACAAGCAGTTTTTTTTCTCAATTTGCATTTGTGACATTATTTATCCAACCATTGCGGCAAACATTTTCAATTATCACGCAACATAGAATTTTCATAACAAGTAACAATCTGGTTCAGAATTCCCTCATTTATGTGTCTTTGTATGATGGTGGATGTTTTGCGGTTGCGTCTTGTGTACATATTCCCCCAGTGAAACCTAATGGATTCTCAATTATTATAGAATTCACTTTTCTGATTGACTTTAGTCTCTTTTGACTGCTTATTCAAAAATGTTCGATATATTAGATACATAGTACATTACCTAATTCGCATTGTATACTACACTAACTGTATGATTTTAAGTGATTATCCCTCACCATACACAAGAATCACAATTCTCTTTGGTGAAGTATAACATATAAAAAAAAGAATTGTTAATATTTGCTAGCTAACATTTTAATAAAATATTATATGTATTATAAATAAAATAAATAAAAAAACTAAGGAAAACAAACCTCGATGAGAGTCGTTGTTTTCCTTCAGTTCATAAGAGTTTTTTTATTTTCCAAATTTGACGAAAATGAATCATTATCATCTTGTCACTAACGTCGAAGGCTGCAGGTAGTTCTGACAAGGTTTGAGAAGAATCCGTTTCTACTATAGCTTTTAATTCTTCAGTATCAACTGGAGGCGGTCCTTGTAGCTTAGTATTTAAGGCAAGACTTCACGCACCGAGGGTTGCGGGTTCGATTCCCGGTGAGGTCACAATTGATATATGCGATTTTCTCAAGTCTGGGTGTTTTGAGACGTGTTTCGCTTCTGTAATTGGGCCTATTGACCTGTTGAAGCGTAAAAAACAAATAGTCTTCCATCGTACACCGGTCTTATTGTCGATATAAAATTTACAAAATGGAAGCGATCGAACTAAAAACTCGCAGTTTGTTCATTAGAAATACCTAGTCCATACACATCGTTGGTATTGCGTAGCGTCCGTGCAGCATTAGTACCACGCATTAGACCACCAGACAAAACGGTGAAGCAGGCAATATCTGTGGAGCTTCATCGACAGTCATCCAAAGAACTCCTGGATGACTCAATGCTCCAAAACCCTACAGAGAAACGGCCCAGATAAAAGCAATACCCAGAACCGAAGAAAATATTATAAAATAAATACTATAACTAAGTGAGGACAATGCCAGGAAGAAGAAAATAAGAATGATATCTCCTAATCAGAGGAGACTATCCTTAAGAAACATATACGACGGCTTTATAATATTTTTAAAAAACTACAAAATATATTATAATAATTTAAAATATGCTACCTTCAAGACGAAGTGATTCTTTAGTATAGTAATAAAATATCAAATATAATTAAATATAACATTTGATATTTTATTTCTCGAGTTTCGTGAGTAATATAACCTATTCTCGACAGATGAAGTATTAAAGAAAACATTGCTTAAGTGGAAAAATAAATAAAATTAATTTGGTACTGACAAAATATGCTGAAGTTACTGGCGTAAGGTGCAATGGGGGTTGTAACGGGAATATTGAGAAGAGAGGAGAAGAGTTAATGAATGTGATAATGTAAATCAAATAATTACCCAATTCGAATTTCTTAATATTTTTAAACATTCAATATTATTAATTTTATTAGTTTTACACGTAACCTGATGGAGAAGTTAAATGGTATAAGAACGAAAATAATGATTATAATCGAAGACGTGGTTCGAGAATTCAGAAAAATTATTACTATTTGACAAAGAAGGTGCTCTTTAAGTCTAGTGTTGCCATTACTGGAAGTTTGTTCATTATTTTTACTATTTAAAAATCTCCGCTTTTGTAGGTTTTTCCGTTTTTGACTACTTTTGACTATGAATGCGCCTATGTAAGTCGTTATTAATATAATACGCGGGTTTAATATAATGACGGAGAAATTTAGATATTCTAGTACATATTGGGCCTGTATATAGTATTTTCCTCAATGAATAAATAAATATTAAAAATTTAATCAAAATTTAATAAAGAGAACGAATTTCTATTCCAATCATTATAATGATCGCCTAAATAATTTATACAAATTTAACGCCAATTGCATCAATTTTATCCATATATTTAATCTTCCCGAGAATTCCGGCCGTCTCAAGAGAAAGTAAATTCCTTGTAGGTGCGTCGTCGATTTGACTTGCACGTAGGTACCAGGCAAATTTTTAAAATCATACGATAATATTATAACGTAATTTATAAGCGTACAATGTCAACGCTTATAAATTACGCAACGTTTTTTGCTCATGCTGGTCCCGGTACTGCATTGCAGATGTAGGTACTCAGGTAGGTTACTCATTACATTAGAGACAGGTAAAAATATTGTCCAGTGTGCATGAACGTGCGAGACATGATCAGATAGATCTCTGAGATTTAGTTGAGATATGTTACATGTTGACATTTTGGTCATGAGACAAACTCACAGAACACCCAACATCGAGGGTAGAAAGCCAAAAAACGTTAATGATTATTTCGTAATACACAGGAGAGAAAAAGAGAGTTCTTTCAATCATATATCGCTTACAACATCCATCAGAGAAGGTCGTATTTATTGAGCTCCTCAGTCAAATTTCAAATATTTAACAAATTAACTGGTTCTTTTGTAATTTTACTTCGTGTGTAATACACCATTGGATTTGTAATTTTTGTGCGCTTCAAACGGAGTATTAATCATAACGGTGCCAGTGTACATTCTAAAGTTATACCAAAAATAGTGTTTTTTTGTGCTAATATTTGTGATTTTTGAGAACGCTGCCCATATGAAAGCTTTAAATACACTTTGCCCAGTATATAACAGTGCATAATAAACAGTCGACCAAAAAAGTCCGTGATAGATATAGAAAAACTTTCCATAGAATCAAATTATTCGAAGCGGAACGAAAAAATGATTCATAACATTACAAAAAAAATTCAACTAAAAACATTAAATAGTGTCATAAATATTAAAAAAGTGAAATTTACCCCATTTTTGGTGAACAACATTTTTTTGGAAGTTAAAAGAAATCTGATATATACATCATTAGATGGGCCTTGAGCAGTTGCATATTTAACTTCGTAGAAGTACATTTGTATTTCCTATAAATACTGAGTTATACAGTATTATCTGTTTCTATATACGTAGGTAGAGCGAAGATTTGTGGGGTACCCTGAGAAAAAAAGAAAAAAAAATTTTTTTTCAAGCGGTATCGACACAAGAGAGAAGACTAAAATCCTTAAATATCATCTCTAACTAACATCATAAGATGTCTAGTATAAAAAATAAGGCACCCATAGTGAAGTCAACTCCAACATCGAGAGATGTCTCCCCTACTCCTGCTAAATCTGAAAAATGTGCGGGTGTGTGTACTGGTAGAGAATCGTAAGCAGTGGGAATAAATTGTGATCGAAATCGCCAAGGTGAGAAGGCAAAGGAACTATTTAAAGAGGCAAAGGATAAACTTAATTCTGCTGTAAGCCTAAAAAAGGAAATAATAGAGGGTGTATTAGGATGTATTAAGGGCTTGGAAAAACTATATAGCTTGTCAAAGAAATGTGAAGAATTACAAAATAAAAATCTTGATAGGGAAATCATAGATGTAGACTCTATAAATTCAATAAAGCTAAATATTGATGCCCAAAATATATTTCTATTAAAACAAGAAAATATCTTAAATACATATCAGAGGAAATCTCCAAAGTTTCACAAAATAGTATACCAGATATTTCGAAAAAAGGGACATCACCAAATGCAGATAAACCTTCTTATGCATTGATTATGAAAAGAACGGTAAATGTCCGAAATAAAGGAATCGGCATTTCACGAGTACGTAAAGTTGGTGGTAATAAGATAATTGTAAATTGTACCTCCAAGAAAGATTCAAAAAGATTCTAAGAAGAATTGGTGCTAAATAAAGATCTGGTTGTGGAAGATGGAAAGCTGAAAAACCCATATATTGTTTTAAAGAGACTTATAAAGGGTATCACTGAGGATGATCTAAACCTATCCATAAAAACACAAAATTCTCACCTTAATATTGCTGAAGATATAAAAATCAAATATAGGAAAAAAAATAGAAATGGACTATTCGCTAACATAGTGCGCCAAGTTTACAATTTGGACATACAAAGCTACACTGTGCAAATAGACTGACCTGTGCCTATTGTACTGGGGAACATATCTATAAGGACTGCCCTGTCAGAGACACGAACAGTGCTCTAACTGTTCAAAAATAAATTATCGAGATCGCAAACATAATGCCTTTAGCGCAGATTGCCATATAAAGAAAAAATGGAAAAAAGAGCTAGAGAAAAAACTGACTATGGAGAACTGACTGAACGATGCTAAAGAAGAAAATCCAGAAAAAGTCTCTGTTGGTGAATTCACACAAAAAAGAAAGGGAGACATTTTTGCTTGGTTAGATGATGTTAAATCATCAGAGACTAAAATTGTTAAAAAAGCAAGTGACTGTAAAGAGATCATTGACAGTAGTAACTTCAAAATTATACATTTGAATACACGTAGTATTAATAAAATTTTTGATTCACTTCTAATTGAATTACTAAACTTAAATATTCAAATTGATATACTAATATTATCTGAATGCTGGTTAAATGATTTATACGTTCCAAAAGTAATAGAAGGCTATACTGAATTTCACACTAATGTTTATTTAAATCAAAATGATGGGCTGGTTGTTTATGTTAGACATGGACTTAATGTCAGTTGTGTTGAACATCCTCTAAAGGAGAAACAAAACAATGACGGACGAAATTCAGAGGACGGATTATCGCTGCAAGAATGTCACCAAGAAACCGACAACCCGTCCTATGTGGTGTATGACTGCCGAAATTGTCGAATTCGAATAACAATAGACATAGAAGAGAGACACTTCAGAAGCCATTCATCCAGTGGATGAAAAGGTAAGGATGATGAATAATAGCATTATAACTGAAAAAAATTGTACTGTTAGTAAAATAAGTGATATAAATAAATAACACATATGATAAACATCATATTCTCTAAAACATAAAACATAACTCGATGACAAACCCTCCCTCTTCTTTAACGAAATCGATTTAGATTTAGTCATTAATTACCATTGGCGACTAAATAATTAATTATTTTGACAATTAGTTAAGTGAAAGACTAAATATTTATGTTGTTTTTAAATTTCTATTATATTATGTTTTTCTTATGCTTCTGCTTTTTATATACTTGCTTTTTACTTTATATTATATTTATCTTTATATATTTATATCTGTATTTTAAGTATTTCCTTTCCTTCCTATGTCATTATTATGTTTACATGTTATTATTATTTTTCTTTTAACTATATATTCTATTAATGTACACTTACCTATCTGTTGTAAAAGCCCTATAGGGCGTTAATTAATAAATAAAAAAATAAATAAAAAATAAATGAAAATGTTATTTTCTTGGGGCATTCTGTTAAATCAATTATTCTTGTCTGTTCTCTATTACATAATTTTAATCAGAACCGTAGACACGTACACCTATGAGTTCTGAAAATTTAGACAAAAAAGGTTACAAATTACAAACATTTATTCCGTTTAAACCGCTGTTGGTGAGACGCAAAGTCAACTTACTATCGAGAGGAACATTAAAGGCCAAAAGAATGACATCATCATCACTGAAAATCTCTGAAACATGGTTTACATACTCAAAAAACTTGCAAAAATCGCATCCGTCGTTACGAGCCATTTTCGGACATTTGTTAAATCTCTCCCGGAACTTACATAAAAAACACACTCATTCGTAGAGACAAAAATGCGTCACGGATTTTATTGCGCCATTCACAACCGCCGCAGGTACTGTTCCCACCCTCGGACCACTCTGTACCGACGGTTATTTCGGTGGTAGCAACTGGAGCGTAACGCGTTTTAGTCTATATACTGATTATTACTTTTACTTTCGTTAAACTGCACACGAAAATCGTTAAATCCTTCGCACGGATGTTTGACATACATTTATGAGAGCGTGTGGAAATTTTGCTTAAAAAATAAAATGAAATTATGCAAGGTAGTCATGCATTCAGTTTAAACGCAGTATGAGATGATTATCAAAATGAAGAGTTTTCGCTTACAGACAGAATGAGCTATATTAAACACTAATAGAAATTCTTCAGTAACTGCAAAATGACTTTATTTATTTAATATTATCTGAATAAACACTTTGTATAAACCACTACATTATTGAATTATCAACATGTTTCGGGACAAATGGTCTATTCATCAGGGTACAAAGTACACGTTGTATCCCAATGAAGGGACCATTGGCTCCGAAACATGATGATAATTTATTAAATTAGTGATTTATAGAAGCGTTTTCTTATTAATTATATGAATATAAATTTTACTATCCGGTGTTCTTAATTTCTCAACCATAAATAAAATAGTTTTTGTATTCCCCTAAATGTGATAAAATGTTTTACATTGTACTTTAATGTAATGTCAATAGTACATGTAACATTTTAATGGCGTTTCCTTTCCATAGAATCTTCTTTTCATTAAACATTTTTATTAGACATCATTATCATCATCTTCATCCCCTTGCCGTGGTAAGATCGGAGGCCCAAATACTCGACAAGGTGTTTCCGTATTCCCCTGTCTTGCGCTACTTCTGTATGAGTCAACCAGTCTAGACCCATTCTGTTTTCGTACACATTTTTCTGTTGCCTCTCCCAGCTTAATTTGGGGCGACCCACCGGCTGTCTTCCTTCCGGGGTTGCCAGGAAGTTTTTTCTTAGTATTCGTTCCTCTGGCATTCTTCTTATATGTCCAAGCCACCTAAATTGTGATTTTTCTATGTGTAGGAGTAGGGGTTCCATGTCGAGTGTGTGCCTTATGTTGGCACTTCTCACTCTGTCCACCAATGTGACTCCCACTACCCCCTTAGAAAACTCATCTCGGCAGCCTGGATCTTGGCTCTCTCACTCTCTCTGTCAGGATCCAAATTTGATCGTAAAATACTAGGATGGGTCTGTAATCAGACTTTGGGAATGTTATACTGTGCCAACTTTTTAGATTTGTGCCAAATAAATCATTAATTTATTATTAGACAATGCATAAATATTAGTGTGTTGCTATTGCGTCTTCAAAAATTACCGTTGTAAAATCATTATCATAGAAATCATCCATGCCAGATTTCGCCAACATTTGCGAAATCTCATCAGCATTTTCAATAGAATCCAAAAAACGAGCCGTTTCAGGACACCAGCAAGTTAGTCCTATTTTCATAGCAAAAGCGTTTAGCTAAATTTGAAAATTTTAAGAATATTGTTGCGACACGTATTCCGTATTCGCATCTGTGTTTTTTTAAATGTTCTTTATATATTTAGAATGGCTTCACATACCAAGGATTCTGGATTTATTTCCCAGTAAAATCCCGACACAACAATGCCTGTATGATTTTGCTGCAATAGTTGCACTTTCATTAAAAATAAAAATTAAGTAATATGAATAAATGTTGAGTGTACCACACCACAAAAATATTGCGGTGCTAAAATTATTAATTGCAATCGGACAGAGAATGAGGCCATATTCGTTTTGCTGTACAGATGTTCAATTGAATTACATATGTGTAAATTATAATTTACTACACTGACGTACGCCAGGGCCGCGCACTAATGTTAGTTCGTTCAATTAATTATATTTATAAATTGATTGAAAGTCCAGCTCTGCGTGCATCTCGCGTTATTTTCTGGCGGAACACATCCGGTAAGTGAAATGTAACGGCTGCTCTGCTTGCTCAAGTAATTTTATATAGTACATCTGCACACACTGATACAACCGCGCAAATTGCCAACTACCGACTTCGGGAGGCAAAATCAAATATGTACTATTACAATTTAAACGATTGTTTATTCACAAAGTCACATTTAACTGGAACACTATTTCGAAATTCGCTCTAATGGTAATTCGAGAATATTCCACTTGTCTGTGAAACTCTTTATTATTACTGTTTATATCGTCACGATCGTAGAACAATGACGAATGCGCAAAAAATTCCATATTGACTTTTTTGGATCGTTATAAAGTAAAAAAAAGAAGCGATATAATGGTGTATAAAAAGTGTATTTTTCTCATAAATTTAAAAAATACGAATTCGGTATAACGATGGTTCTGATTTGCGATCGTAGAATAATGCAGGATGTGTAAAAATGTCGATGTACTGTGCTAACTATATTCGAGGTTTGAAAGGTATCAACTTTAAATAACTAACCCAAGTTTCAAAGGAAAATCTTTTGTAGTTATTGAGCTATAACATAAAGTGTCTAAATAAAACTTCAAACTGCTCTCCTGCAAATTTGAGAAACTACGATTATGACGATATCGCACTGATTCGCCACTAGAATTCCGCACCCATCTAGGTAGGATCTCTGGTATTTTATTCGCTAGATGACTATGTTCGCATGAATCGCCCGTTGGCTATATCATGACTTTAATTATACATTTATTAATTAATTAAATAACTTTGTATTGACCAATATGACCAATATATCAACTTTGAATGGTCAAAACGAAATTATTTAATTAATTAATTAATGTCCAATCACTAAATTAACGCTATAAACATCAAAAATATTAATTATATGTATTTAAATGATAACATCACCCCCTCACTACTCACCACTTGTGTCGAGATGGACACGATATACAAAATCATTGTTTAAATCATTTTATAATTATATTTTTTATTGAGTAGTATTCGTCATTTGTCCCTTTTTTATTTCTTCGTTAAAAAACCTAACACCTTTATGCTAATCCTTAATCCTAACACCTAAACTGTCAAACAATGACTGACGCTATTAAAGAGTTAAGGTTATTATAACGGTCGTTGGACATGTTTAAGTGTTAAATAAAACGGATATTTTATACTAGCTGTATATTTTAAAGAGAAGCAAATCTCGACGTTTCACTGAAGTCTTATTCAGCTTCATCAGGAGAGCGTCCTATCACGGCGGAGGTGTAGAATATACCGTTTTATTTAACACTTAAAAATGACTGATGCATTCGAAGCCACGCAATATTCGTATACGAAATGTTTTCTCTCAAAACTTTTGGTCTTTCCGTGTCTTCTACTGTTTATATCTAGAAACTAATTGGAGTAGTGAGAATAAATTGGAAACGCCTGTTTTCCTAATTATAACAAGAAGAAGACTGTACTGCTCAAAACTTAAACAAAAGATGTCGGGAGCTACAATAGCCATGATATAGATATCAAAAACACGATTAATATTAAAGTTTTTGCCGAAGTTTGACGATCCGAGCGAAACAGGTGTGGTGCTCTTGTTCATCTCTGCGGAACATTATATCAAATGTTAGAAGTTTAGAACTTCAATGCACCTTTTCAGTAATTTGTGAAGGTAATTCATATCCAAAATATTTTTTGTATTTTTAAATTTTTCAAGAACAAAACAGTCGATTTTATCCCCAGGGGGACATAATTAATGATGATATATAAAAAAAAATTCTTTTAACCGTAGCGTCTGCGGTTTGTTGTCTGCCGGAAAAAAATTTGGATCGACTTTTAATCCTTTTCCCGTAATTTAATCGAGCTGAAACTTTGCAGGCAGACTCGTGGTGACGATAAAAATAATCTAACAAATTTTCATTTAAAAAAAATTAGTAATTATAGTTTAATTTTGGATTTTTCGAAATTTTAATGGTTTTTTCAAATTGGAATCAATACAAATGAGTAATGACCCCGACGCGTACAGTAGGCACGAAACCTGATTTAATGAGAAATATATATAATATATATATAAATATATATAATATAATAAAGAAAAATAATAAAAACTTGGTTCCTATGGGTAAGTTTTTTATATGCCTCGGTATAGTTGACGATAGTGAATATAATCTATGCGGTAGTTATTTTACGGTTTTTATATGCCCTGGTACAGTTGACGATAATGATTATAATCTGTGTTGTAGTTACTCGGTAGTGGGATTTGCTACTCGGCCTATGAAACGGCTTTGTCTCTGGCGACGAAAGTCGGCAATGGTAATGACTTCAAGTCATAATACAAAAATATGATCATTATAATAGATTCGTCTGAAAGTAATTACCATCGATATGATTAAGTGTCGTGAATTCAAAATAAAACAGATTTGACGCACAAATTAGTATTAAATAAAATATTTCACTTTAAAATTTCGAAAATCGCACCATAAATTGCACCGTATTCGTTATTTTAACTATCATAGAAAAAGTATATACCAAAGACAAAACGCATAAAACTTTCTCCAAGATGATCGTCGAAAAAATATATACCAAAGATAAAACGCATAAAACTCTCTTCCAGATGATCGCCGACGTCGGGGGGACCCTACAGGGCATATGAAGAAGAATGGCAAAACGCAACCCATAACAATACATTTTATTATGCAATAATAATTTAGAAATGCAAACAATAAAAAATATTACTCAACAATATCAAACGTAACCTAAACAAACCAAACCTAATAACCTAACCCAATCAAACCCAAATTAGCCAATTTTATCTAATAAAAAAATCATAACCTATATTTACCAAACAAAAACCAAATAACCTAACCTAATCAAACTTAAATAAGCTAATTTATAGAAATGAACTTTGTTTACACCACTTTTTTTATTATTTTTACTTTATCCTGACGAAGAAGCCATTGGCTTCGATACATGTTGAATTTTTTCAATAATAAAAAAGTGGTGTAAACAAAGTTTATTTCTATAAATTATAATTATAATGTCACCACAAAATAATTTTGCTGTGTTTGATCAAGAAATTAAATAAGCTAATTTTATTTAATAATAAAATCTTATCCTTAACATTTGGTATTTTCTGTAAATAAAATTATCGTCGTGATAATATTGTCTACGATTTAAACTTCAACCACAGACATCGCCTATCAAACGCCTAAATGTATAGTGCAATTTTCGAAACTTTAAAGTGTTATATTTTCTTGATACTTATTTTTGGGTCAATTATTTTTTTATTTTGAAATCAGGACACTCAAATATACTGAAGATACTTTCAGAAGGATATATAGCGACCACAATCTTGGATTTAGTCGACGTCAGTTTTCTGTTCTAGTATTTATTTTCTGGTCCTACTTCTCTACTGTGCTACTTGAATATTCTGAGAAAAGAAAACAAGAAACGACACATAAAATATACAGAACATACGATATTATATAATCATAATACACCTACTGTAGTCCCACGCCTGACTTGTAAAGTATATTGGTTTTTGATCGCCAATTTATTAATATACTTCGTTACGAGGTTTTATTATTTTTAAATAAATTGATGTTGTTTTCATGTTAAATAATTCGTTATATTTAGATTAATTGAAATTCGTGGTTAAAATTTATTTCAACGAAGCTGTTTTGAGTTTATAGGGCAAGATTGTTATGATGTTCAATGTTATGATGTTTTATGCTTATGCAAACTGATGCATACATACTTACTACCTTAGTAAAAAAACAGAATTGGAAGACTTTTTTTTTAGGGAGTTATAAATATATGTAATATGAATTAGTTAGTATTCAAAAAGTAAAATAAAGTATGTTTGACTTAGCATAAGCTAATTTTCCAACCGGACTATTTAAATTCATTCATTTAAATAGTCAATTCATGTACAGGGAAAAAAAATAATACAGCGATTTTAAAGAAATAAGTGACTTTAAAATTCTCAAAGTATAGACTAAAATTAAGATAACATTTTTGAAGGGAATTTTACAAAAAAATACAAAAGATTTATCAGAAATCACGTGTACGTGTTGATATTATAAATATATTTTTAAATAAGTATAAATATAACATAATATGTTCTTATCTGGCGGTCCCTTCCTGGTGTTGTTCAGATTAAGTGGGCACCTTTTGTGAAGGCCTTTTTGATGTATAAAAGAAGATTTAGTATTTTTAAAACCGTTCACTAATGCTGGAGAGGTGGGGGGTCCACCCCGCTTGGAACAATCTAAAAAATAGATTAATCGCATTAATCACCTTTAATCACGCGTGAGACAATTTTAAGTGGGTTTATACTATTTGACTTGGATAGCTATTATTTTGAACCCCTAGTTGCAAATATAAACCAGTTTCCGCACGGGTACGCAATTAAAAAAATACTTTTCTCATACAAAATAAATCCTATTACCTTTGCAGATTATTTTACCCGGAAGAGAAGCGCTCTGCCTTTAACATCCTCGTTCTAAATTTACATTTCTGTTACTTCTATAATGCTGCTCTTAACATGTAAAATATTATTTTAATGTTAAATTCATATTATTTTACAACCCAAACATATGTTATCTCATTTATGAATTCATCTCCGTAAGATTGAGGGAATTCAGATTTACCAAGAAATGCCATGACCGGTAAATCGGAAAATGTGGAGTAAATACTAATATCGATAGGGCGTCATCATGGCATTTTGATGTAATAAAATAAATATTTAACGGATTATTTTTTATCATAGAAAGGTAAATGAAATATTTCTCTTTCAGATGAGAATTAAATGAGACCTTAAAAGACATAAAAAGTATTAAAAAAAAAAATAATAATAATAAACATATCATCGATTATGTTGAAGATAATTTAAATTCATATCGCCGCTTTTAAAGACTCTCTCTTATAATAAAACTAGTAAATGTATCGTATTTTTCTCTCGAATTTTTCTTCTTTGACGTATTATACTTCTTTTTGCCCTTGCCGAATGATACAAACAATGAATTAAAATTAGCAATATTTACCGGTATAAGCAAATTAGGAGCTATCGCAATACACTTGATGGAATAAAGAAGAGGTCGATTAAATAGTTTGGTCATGTGAAACGTATGAAAAGTATATCTTCTGTCATCCCTGCAAAAAAAGCGTGTCGGTTAGTTAGTTATATTAAGCCATTTTTCCAGTATTTTCCAGGTTCACCGAAAACCGGCGATGCTTGCTCTGTTCAGATTATATGAGTATATCTTCTCCTTTTTATGGTGCCATCTCCTATTGTGATTATTTTAATCAGCTTGCTTTACTGTTTTCGCGCATTTCAGACAATATTTAATTTTAGAATTTATATTATTTCTTAAATTGTTTATCACTGAGGACAAAATTTATTTTTTATTATCTATACTAATATATAAAGAGGTAAAGTTTGTTATTTTGACTGAATGAGATAATTTCCGAAAGTGCTCATCCGATTTCAAAAATTCTTTCACCAATATTTAGAATGGACTTTTAAAGTGGACCAAGTTAAAATAAAAGTGCTTTTCGTGGTGACTTATTTTACATCTAAAGTCAACGAGTAAATGGTCAAATAATGCGTTTTTGACAAACGCTGCCTTAACGGTAAGAGATATTTAAATAATTTCTATTGAGAATTTGTAGAACTTAAAAATTTCTATAAAAATTCAGTAACGACATAAATCTAAATATTAAGCTAAATACACAAAATGATAAAATGTGATTAAAAGTTGCTAAAAATCTACAAGTGTAAAGTCGCGCGGATACAGCTAGTTGTTACATAAGTTAGGTGAATTATTGCTGTAGTTTTAAATATAAATAATAGGCGGCATTTCCATTCAATTGTTGGTTTTTCCTTCGTTTAAATGTCCCCACCCTGTTTGGCTACCTATATTGTATGATCGGGGTTGACGTATGTGTTGACATATTTATGAAACAGTTTGACTTTTAATTTAGTTCTATCTGTTAACACATTCAACTTGATTAAAATTATCATTCGGTGAAATGTTTGGTAAATACCTGTTTGTACAAATAATTTATAACCGTACGGTACAACTTAGTAATTTCATAGATATTTTTGCTTAATTAATTATACATTGGTCAATATTTGGCTGAATGGCTCCGCTTACCCATTATTAAAAAAATGTTTTAATTCATATTTTTTCATGTATCATATTCTTCTTAATAATCTAGATTTATTTTATTCTTGACTATGAAAAAATAGTAGACTATCATTGATTGCTAGACTGTTAATGTGACTGGTTACTAGATTTAAGAATAGAAAAAGATACGGGAAGAAATATTGTGGTCGCCGTGTGGCCACATGCTGGCAATGACCATTGTTTTTGGAATGACTATAACATGACTCAACTTTGTATTTCTAAAGCTGTATTTTGATGTTTATAGAGTTTATTAATTTATTTATCATATATTATTTTTGATTAATTAAGAATTTTGTATGAACCATTTTCAAAAACTTTACATCTACCGGTTAGTATGCGTCCATCTTGACGAAGATACAATGGTATCGAAACCGGTAGACGTAAAGTTACTCCAAGTGGTTTACACAAATTTTTATTGGGTTATGTCCGTGCTTGTATGTGAATGCTACTTAATTTAAAAATATTTATAAATTCATCAGCATTATCTTCATAAACAGCAGCATCCACTGCTGGATAAAGGCCTCCCCTAAGTGTCTCTCACTTTTTTCTTATCATTATGGAGGAGTTCTACACGCTGTCAGGGCTACATAAAATAATTGTATCAGATTTAATAGAGATGCGAACACGCAATGCGTGCCGCATCAAAATTCTTACTACCTATTGTCAAAATAAGCTTAACGCTTGTATTATGAAAAAAGGACTAACTTGCTGGTGACTTGGAATGGGGCTTGAACCACCGACCAGCAGATCATTAGGCGAGCGTCTTGACCTCTACACCAACAAGCTACTCAAATAATAATAACATTGCTGAAAATGTTCAGTAAAATCTGTGGTGCAATATGAATACGATTAAGATAAACCTTAACAAAATTATTTTACATAATATGTGGATGTTGAGCAATTGTAAAACATAAGAAAAGTGTTGCAAGTCCTTAGAACATTTCAAATATTTCAGAGAAATTATCATTGTAATCTGTTTGTATTACTGTCATACATTATTACGTTTTTATTATATAGGAAAAGTTGCGTAAAAGATGGCATAGCCGCGGCGTACCTCGCTTTGTGAGGATCATAAATGTGTAATATATTAATCAATTTATTGTATATTTACGCCAAAAAACTACTGCGAATTTATCATTTAGAAATCTTTACGTTACTTTGACGTTCCCAATATATCGGGGGATTTGCAATGTAGACACTTAATTTTTGGTAATATTAATTTGGTTACTAAATTATACATTTTTACGGGATCTTATAACCGGGAAACGGGTCAAGTTTTTTTAATGCATTATTAATTTTCAAGATACTCTCCGCCTAGCTACAAAAAACTCGTCTTAGCAAACCTGACTTGTATCAAAGCGAATGAATTTTTAATATCCTTCACATACAAATTACTTTCATGATAGTTTTATGTGTTAAAAAAAACTAGAATTATTGAAAGGAAAAAGCAGGCTATGACGTCGCTTATTTCGGTCACTGTTGACATTTCCTTAACGTATATAAACATTTTCTATTCAAAATTGAATGAAAATGTCTCTCCCGAAGTTTTTCCAACTACTACGAGACATTTAATATTTTATTTTAATCTTTTAATATTAAAGAAGGCCAAGAGGCCCAATCACTGTAGCAAAATGTATCACAAAAACATCCAAGTTTGAATAAATAACAGATATATTGTGATTTCCATGGTGTCATGACCATCAAATTACGAGGATTTCACTTACTCTTCTCTCCTCATAAATTCATTAGCATGAGAAAACTACATAAGCGACCCTTTTTTAATCTTTGAATTCTTTCCTTCTATTGATTACCTATTCATACCTATAAAAATCAATGTCCGTCTGTCTATTTGTTCTCTATACAAATCTACACCGCTTGACTGATCTGCGTCATATTTTGCATACTTATTTGTTAAGGACCTGACGAATAACAAATGCGACATTTCCCTCTTCGCCCTTTCGAACCCTCTGACCCTGATATATTTTCTATACAAATCTATACCTTTTGATATGATCTGATCCAAATTTTGCATGCATGTTCTTTGTTTTTATCAAAGACTTTGTAACACAATGGAACGTTTGTCCTCCCACAAACATATATTTACTACATCCTTAATACGGGCAACGCCAAGTACGAACAGCTAGTAATTATATATCCCGTAATCCAAAAAGGTAAAACTGTCCTTAATAAAAAATGAACAAATACAATGTATTTATTTGGCCGATTTTAAATATCAAATGCAAATTCATTCAATAAATAACCACTGCATTGAAACTATTTATAAATATTTGTTAATAAATTACATATCTTACTGCAAGCAATGCGATTGCCTGCAGTAAATTTCTCCGAATTATAAAGGACTTATAATCGAAAATGGAGAAATATTTTTGTCATCATCATGACATAATAATACATTTATAAAAGTTATATAACTTGATGCAAAACAATATCTTAATTGGCTTTCGTAAACAATACATTGTGATTGTTTACGAAAGAACTTTTAATAGAGCGGACAAAATGTTTGCTTGTTGTCCAACAACATTAAATTATTTTTATCAATAAATTAAATTTGAATGAATTTTGAATTGACAAATACAGTAAGGATATTAATGAAAAAA
>JADDOH010012929.1:0-11678 GCA_016648135.1 Agrypnia vestita
CAGTAGAAATGGATTTTTCTGTTTTTTTAGTGATGTGAAGTAAAAATTGCTTTCCTTCCTCATTGTTACTGAGCATCGTGTTGTAAAAAATTTTTGACGCAGCTTTTGCCTTGAAGGTAATCAACATTATCATTCCAAGTCTCAGGAGGTAATTGCAAGAAAGAGTCCTTGATATCAAGAAATAAAAGCTTTTTCAACGTTCTTTGTATTGCAAAAGCTTCTAATGTAACTTCTGAGGCAAGCTTTGCAGAATCACCTCGTACTGAAAGATTACCGCCATCAGAATTTATTTTTTGAACAATAGCCTGTTTCTCAGCATCAGACAGCTTGTCAGAAAACAAGGCAAATGCAACTAGTCCATCTGACAAATACCGTAAGTGACGCTCTAATACATCCCTAGCTGCTATACTGATTTCGGAATCAATGGCTTCGTACAATTTTAAGCTCTTCCAAAGTAATAATACTGGTGCATCTGCTTCCAAAGGCGCTTCGATCCAAACTTTGTTGAGCACACCAAAACTAACAAATAGAACAATTTGTTTTCCTTCTCTCTTGGTTAGTTTAAATGCTTGTAAATTATTTCGAAAGAGAAAAATCTTCAAAGCATACAGCAATTTCGCCATCTAACGAGCATAATGAATCAGACCTGGAGCGCATTGGAGGAATTTTACTATGTCATTACTATGAATACATGTAACAAATTAACGGGGTGGCCAAATGAAAAAAAAATTTTTTGGACCACCATAATACCCATACAAATATTTCGCGCCATTTTGCGCTCGTAAAATCGCAATGGCTGCCGCGCCATTTTGCGTGCGTAAAACGGTTTCGACAGTTATTATTTACTGTGTATTTATATTTCTGTATTACGTTATTCGATAATATTCTTTACTTTACTTTAATTTGCCATAACATCGCGACAAAAAGTACAATTGATTATAAGATGATTGATGAAATATATAAATATTGACAGAATGGTTAATGTCCGCGAGAACTTTCTGTGGGTGGTATCATTCTGAAGAAGACTCCAAATCGCAGTCGGGCTGAGTATCCCGGATTACGTAAATAGGGTTATTTTAAGTTTTTTTTTTAGCAACATGTACATTTTTGAAAATTAAAGTATAAATTGTTTTTATTTTCATAGAAATTTCTTAACTTTTACGTTTTCCTCAGTTTTATCCCGTTTTTTGCTGTCCCCGGAGAAGTGTAAAACTGAGGTTTTACTGTACTGCGTTTTCGAAATGATTTCTTGAAATATGCCTAAATACAGACATTTTTCACAAAATTAATTATTTCATGAGTTTTACGATTTACGGCGAATTTCGCGATCGTATCGCAATCTTAAATTTTTTTTGTACCTTGAATTTCAAATTTCCGGGGTTCCATTCAAATTAATTAATTAATTAAGAATTAACAAGGTTCTACTGTATTGAAATCGATATTTTAATATCTTAATCATCTAGGATGGTGTCCTCCTTCTTTTAACTCTTTACTTTATAAATATCCTTCACTTTCTCGAAACATTATAGGTGAACTCATGCTATCTCAAGCAGGTATGAAAGTGTGTACATAATAAATAGAGACATTTTTATAAATTTTTGTATCATTTTAAAAAGGATTTAGTATACCATATCGGGAGTAAGGCACTTCATGTTTGTCGAACTAAGCAAGTGCTGCAAATATTCGTGTAAATCAGTCAGATTTGTATTGACTGAAACTTTATTTTCCCATTCAAAGTTAGCCCACATCTGTCGGAAGTCTGTGTCACTGCAAGACGCTGGTTCTATGTAATCCATTATGTCCACGTGTATGTCATTGAGGACCACAACATTTCTGTCTGATGCTGCACCAGTTACGTCGTAAACTAAGAGAATATAAAGATTTATTAAGTAAACCATTTTTAGACTTTTAGTCTTATGAAAAACAAAATAAGCTTTATTAATAGATGTATGCATACCTATGTTACCAAATATGATTCCATTTTCTGTTGAAGCAACCTTCACGTGAGCTTTAATGGTACAAAAATCATGCGGAGCAAGCACAACTGGTGGTGGTCTTTCAACGAGGCTGAGATCACCCAAAGTTGCCATTTCCAATGTACAATTTTGAAGAGTGTCACCTGTAAAATGAAAATACATGGTTATATCATGGAGAACAAATATTATAAACATAAAATATATAAAATAAATATTAGAATTATTAAATGTCCCAAATGCATTTGAAAATGTGCCATTTGCTTTTTTTAATTACATTATTTATATAAATATTTTTATATATATTATTTACATACATAAATACACAGACTCCTGATTATTCGGTACTGGATTATCCTGGATGCGGATTAACAAGATGAATTTCAGAAGTCATTGAAATTTTTTTTTTTATAACAATAATATTTCACAATGTTCATAATGGTTAAAAACATGTTTAGAGTAAAAAAACATCAGCTGTCGTCATGTTTGAAAACTCTCTCTGATCTCTCAAAATGTTTATTTTATTTTTATTATTATTTAGTTTGTTTTATGAGGATTAGTTGTTATTATTATTATCAGTTGTCATTTCTTTACAATATAGAGCGAAATTTATAACAGCAATCTTGCTTGACATCAAAAATCAGAGTCACAGTTTGTATTTGATTTGCACAGCCGAATTTTTTTTATTTTTGAAGAATTAAAACTGTAAGGTGGTTTTATCGCAACTTCTGGATGGCTAACTTTGTTTAAAAAAAGGCAAGGTATCTGAAAAATTGCCATTCAATTAAAAAAATTAAGCAATGACGATCAAGCTGCACGAGAATTCACTTTTTTAGGAACACATGTTTCGAGCATTTAAAGAAGTCGAAGGTCTTATGCGGGAGAGAATTTAGAATGTTAATTAAACCGACAAAGAAATGATGACGATTTTCTCAAATTTGAAGAAAATCGTGAAGAATAAAAATTACAAAATTCACAGGTGCAGGTTACCAAAATTGAAAAATTGTCGAGTACAGGATGTTGATGTGCAATCAGCATGCGACGGGCTTAATTCAAATGAAATTGCGACTGATCACGAAGTATTAAACAACAAAGATATTTTACAACATGCAGTGAAGTATAATGATGAACAGAAATGTAACTTAATTTCTGTAGAAGAATCAACGGTGCTATCTAAAACATTCCTCTTTATCTTCTTTCATTGATTCCAAATTCTTTTTTGTTGCCTTTATAGTGAAGTAAATAATAATTGTGCAAAGAAAAGTATTTGACAACTGCAACAAATCGGCAACATTTTTGATGTGCGTAAATACATGCGCACGACTTTCGGACAGTAGGCGCGCATGGTGCATGATTTTTGGAAATGGTCTGCACTGTTAGACAATTTTTAAATACTTCTGGATTAACTGGGAATTCAATTATCCGGGATTTTTTTTTATCAACCATAACAGACAATCAGGAGTCTACTATACATGTAAATTAAAAATCTTATTATTTTTTCAACTCTGTGACAAGAGTAATGAAAAAGTAGTTTTCAGCTCTGTGAAAAAAGTTTTAGAAGAAGAAATGTAAAAAAAATCTTTTACATTTGTATTTAAATTAACAAGAGAATTCTATGGAAAATTTCAAGGGAAAGAAACAGAGAACATACACTTTTTCAGTCAGCAATATGGTATAATAAATATAGCCAAACTGAAAGCTATACCCAGAACCAAAGAAAATACAGCCTGATAATGAGAAGAGCCAACTCCAATAACCTACTTAGGCAATGAGTTGGGACAGTCTCAGGAAGAAGAAGAGGAAAAAGGTAAAATAAATATTAATTTGACAGAAAAATTTAAATTATAAATAACATAAAACTAGACATTAACAAAAAAAAAAAAACAAAAATTATGAAAGAATCAAACTATCAACTGAGTGTAGACGTTAGAAATAACAAAAACGTAAAGACCTAGAGAATGAAAGCTTTTAGAGTGCCACCAGTATAAATCGGCGTGCGAGGGAGGGCGTCGTTGTGTTATGTTTATGTAAACAGATGAAATAAAAGACTTTATGTGACGTTAGTACTAGTATTAGTAGTAGTAGTGACAATAGTACTTGAGCTGCAATGATGATGATGATGATAGTACGCCTGCACTAGGTTAATCAGTGCATGTTTGTCCCTGACAAGACTAACACGCATGTGATCAATTATTGGTGGAAGTGTAACAATACTATGGTTGAGGTGTGTAGTGTTGTGAATGTAGTGGTGTAGTGTTGGTCCTGACGAAGAGACGGGTACGTCTCGAAACCGGTAGACCTAAAATCTGGTAGTGGTTTTTACAAAGTTAACTAACAATCTGTTATAATGTCTAACCACAAAGTTAATGCTTTAAATATTAATAATATTAACAATCATCAGGACATCATTGGCAACTACCAATGCGGCTTCAGGCCAGGCAAATCATGCATTGATCAAATTTTCTCCTTGAGACAGATCTTAGAAAAAACGTTAGAACACAATGTCGAAACTCATCATTTCTTTGTAGACTTCAAGGCCGCGTATGATAGCATAAATAGGAATGCATTGTACAATGCAATGAGTGAGTTTGGAATACAGCATAAGCTGATCAATCTGGTGAAACTAACAATGTCCCCAGTAATGTGTAGAGTTAGAGTTGGCAGTGATCTGACCGAGCCCTTTGAAGCGCTCCACGGGGTGAGACAAGGAGATGGATTGGCCCACCTCTTATTCAACATAGCCTTAGAAAAAGTTATTCGTGACTCAGGAATTGAGATAAGAGCAACGATATTTGACAACTCTGTGCAACTATTAGCTTACGCTGATGATATTGACATAATTGCGAAAACCCTCGATGCTTTATGTAATGCCTTCATAAATCTTGAAAGTTCTGCCAAAAACATGGGTCTCATAGTAAACCAGCAGAAGACCAAATACATGGCCATAGGATGCACCCAACAAATCCCAACTCTCTCGTGTGGAAGTCAAAATTTTGAAACGGTACCAAGATTTACATACCTAGGATCCCCGATAACAAGCAACAATAATACTACAGAGGAGATGCAGAAGCGCATAGTGAGCACAAACCGCTGTTTTTTCCGCCTACAAAAGCAGATAAAATCCAGATTGCTGTCCAGAAACACCAAGATATTAGTGCACAAAACGCTTATTAGGCCAGTGCTCATGTACGCAGCTGAGACGTGGGTACTAACTAAGAGGAATGAGCGAGCACTGGACGTTTTTGAAAGGAAAATTTTGGGGCGTATCTTCGGACCGGTTCTAGAAAATGGACTTTGGCGCAGACGTTACAACAATGAGCACTATACTCTATTTAAGGAGCCAAACGTCACAAAATTTATAAAACTGGGAAGACTTTGGTGGCTGGGTCATGTGGAGAGAATATCCGAGCATCAAGCACCAAAGTCTCTGCTGAACTCAAGGCCAATAGAGCAAAGGAGCTTAGGAAGGCCAAAATTAAGATGGAGTGACAACGTCCTCAAAGATATCTCTGCCTTAGAGCTTCGAAACTGGAGAGCTGGCACTAGACCGAGATGAGTGGAGGAAAATTATTGAGGAGGCCAAGACCCACCAAGGGTTGTAGTGCCAAGAATGATGATGATGATTATTAACAATTAGTCAGTGCTCAGTCAAATAAAAATCCATTATCATCACCTGTTTGGTTAACAATCAAAACATCAAGCACAATATCATATTGGTTCACTGTGACAATGGCTTCGGAATAAACTGGATCAGAGAATCCAGTAAGCTGGGTGACTTTGGCAAGGCGTGAAGGAGCATCTTCCTCATCACCTTGTCCAGGGCGGCCAACCACCTATTAGAAAAATAATCACAATGTAAATACTCTATTTGAATAACTAAACTGAAATTGAAATTTTGAATAATAAAAATGAAAAAATAATGAATGATTGTTATATTTTCATCAGGAATATGTTTCAGAGCTATTGTTGGTCAGGACGTGGGTTAAATATTGATTACAAGATTTTTCACTGACAGTCAGTAAAGCTAAACAAAAGCATGTAAAAAGACTCAGGTGTTAGTTGGTGATAAAAAAGATAAAATATTTACTAGAGAAAGACAGGCACAAAAATATTGGTAAGAAAAATATATGTATGTATTAACAAATATAATTAAATATAAATAAAACTATGTACCTACATACACACTATCAAATATAAGATAATCTAAGAGATAAATTTCTCCTTTAAAAATATCAAAAATAGTATTTAAGCAAAGGCAGCAATATCCAAAAAAAATTGAGTGCAGTTATCGAGGATTACTAATTTGTAATGTATTGAATTCCAGATTTTATGGAAACATAGCCTATTCATTTATAGGAAACATGATTTTGGAAGGAAAGATACATAAAAACTAGAATTAGGTATATTTTAAATTAGTTGTCCTCGGTGAATGCATTGAAAATATTTGATTTTTTTGGATAACAATGCCTTTGCTTCTGTACTCCACAATTGATTAATTTATACCATCACCAAATGGTTTTACTAATCACTTATTACACACTTTGAATTTTTATTGGTGAACTTATTAGACAATATGTGCCTGATTTAACAGGTTTAAGAAGGAAATATAAAAAAGTCTAATAGAATGGAGGAATTAAGAAAAATAATTTTTAAACATACAGCTTTATTGAGAGACACTTCAAATACATCGTGTCCACCTGCTTCTCTGGATCCAGCCAACAGGGAGAAATTGATAGTCTGCTCAACTCCGGCAATACCAGCTGCGCCAGCCAGTGCTTTTTCTTTCTCCTAAAAATATTTACATTACGTTTAATATTACAGTGTTAACTTCATGGGACTTTATTGTCGATGCAAAAGGATGGTCGGATGGTCCAGAAGTATATGCATAACCCCATCTGACTTCGATAATCCTCATGAAAACAAACCGCCATTTTAACTTTTACAATAAATTAATTATCATGCCCATGCCGCAGCGTGGTTTAAAACAATAAACAATAACATTAAAGTATCTTCGCTCTACCTGTCACCATAATAACTTTACATAAACCTACATAGTGCATCCTACGGCATGCTTAAAAAATTTAAGAATCATCTAAGACTGAACCGGTGGAAATAATCATTATGTGAGCTGCCTGTACTATAACCATAGTTTCTCGAAACGAACGTGATCTGTCTACCTGCTTCGGTCTGCCTGTGAGACGTACTCCGCATTCCCCGATATTCCTATACGAATAATTCGTATAGTTGAACTGTCATACTGACTTCCTGCCTTTCTTCTTCTAACCAACTAACTGACTTCCTTCTGTGGTATCTATAACGTCGAATCTCCAGGTAACCTTGTTTACAGTGCGAAAAGAGAAACCAAGCATCTCTTGTGAAAGAACTTTGTCATCTTAAAAGTAGCTTCTGTCAAAGCCGTGTTTATTTATTGTTTCCATTCTTGTACCCCGTAGTCTCATACCAGCGTCAGCTCACTTGGCTGCCAATAACTTTTCATCATGTTACCGAGAATATTTTTGTTATTGTCTTTAATGTACGAGGGCGGTCCGATAAGTACTTAGCCTCACCGCCATATGGTGCCACTATCGCAAGAGAAATTTACTATTGTGTAGTACATTCTCGTAGACGGCTACTTTTTCATTTCTACTCAGCCGAATTGGATTCATAGTTTTGATTTGACCGCGTGTGGAAGCGGGCGTGTCCGCAGATTTTAGAAAAAAAGAAAAAGAGCAATATCGGTCGGTGATTCGATTCTTGTTTTTGGAAAGGAAATCGCACAGCAAAATCAAAGAGCGCTTGGATGCTGTGTACGGTGACTCTTCTCCTTCGATGGCGACCGTTAAAAATTGGTTTAACGAGTTTCAACGTGGTCGCACATTGGTTTTTGATGAGCCACGCCCAGGTACCCCGAAAACGGCTACCACGGAGGATAATAAAACAAAAATTCACGGTCTCGTATTGGTAGACCGCCGATTGAAGGTGCGCGAGATAGCTGAGACAGTAGGCATCTCTAAAGACCGCGTGGGTCATATCCAGCATGAAATTTTGGGCATGAGAAAGCTGTCGGTGTGATGGGTGCCGCGTTTGCTCACTCTGGATATCAAGTGAAACCGTGAGACCACTTCAGAGCAGTGTTTGATGCTGTTTAAGCGCAATCCGAAGGGGTTTCGTTTCGTGACTGTTGACGAAACATGGATCCACTGGTACACACCAGAGACCAAGGAACAGTCGAAGCAGTGGACTTCACCTGGCGAACGTGCTCTGAAGAAGGCGAAGACTGAGCTGTTGGCCGGAAAGGTGATGTTTTCTGGGATTCACAAGGAGTGATCTACATAGACTACCTGGAGAAGGGCAAAACGATCACAGGGCTGTAATATGCCGAATTATTAGGCCGATTCGACGCCGAATTGCAGAAAAAACGGCCCCATTTGGCGAAGAAAAAGGTGCTCTTCCACTATGACAACGTACCAGCTCACACCTCCGCCCTCGCCACGGCCAAATTGGTCGAATTGGGCTACGAACTGCTGCCCCATCTACCGTATTCTCCAGATTTGGCCCCGTGCGACTTCTTTCTGTTTCCAAACTTGAAAAAGTCACTCGCCGGGCAGAAATTTGAGTCGAATGAGGAGGTCATCGCCGCCACGGAGGCCTACTTTGCAGACCTCAAGAAAACATATTTTTCAGACGTGTTAAAGAAATTGGAGCATTGCTGGGTCAACTGTATCAAGCTAAAAGGAGATTACGTTACGATAAATCGCCACTTTTCCAAAATTTTCGTTTTTCTTTTAGGTTAAGTACTTATCGGACCACCCTCGTACGTGTAAATATATAAAGAATTTTTTTTTTTATACTATAAAGAAGTTAGAGACGCTACACAAAGTTACGACGGAAGGACAGACAACAAAATTATTATAATTGGAATAAATAACAAATATATCTGTAATATTTTTTAATGAGCCCGGGGCTACCCGTGCGCCCTAGCGCGACTGACCCCAGGGGCCAGGGCGCACCCGTGCATCCGGAATGTAATTAATTATTTCTCGACGGCCGCGTATCGAATTTGAAAAACATGATTTTTCCCAGTAGAATAATCCCTTGGTGACCTGTCATTCCATTTTCAACTCAAAAACATTGCCGATTATAGTTTAAATCAATAATCAAAATCGAAGTTTTTCTGCCGTCAAAATCGTATAGGAAAGTTGTAGATGGCGCCCGGCACGCGTGTTGTGTAATCGAAATTTAAATATTCCGTCATTCAAGGTCACGCACAGAATGCGCGGGAAATATGATTTATGTTTTTCGATTTTCGATTTATTTGTACACGTATACACAAATAAACGTTTTGCGATATTTGTCAGTTTTTGTTGATTTATGATTCAATTGAATACTAACAGTGATTTATTAAGAAAAATACATGCAATTATGCTGCGTTTATTTGAAATATGTGTGTTTGTGAATGTGTATCATATTTATGTGTTATGAGTGCGATGTTCTGTTGTGTGCCGTGCCGTGCAACAAAATATACCACACAGAAGAAGATTATTAGGTAGACATCAAATAATAATAGTAGTGTTTTCTCTAATAAACAAACAAAAATTAATTATTATTTTTCGGAAAATGTGGCCCTGGCAGCATTATCGGAGTTCAAAAAAAGTTTTTTTTTTACTTAAACAATAAATAAATCGTTGCATTTCGACAATTACGATAAAGTAATATGAATGCTTGGGTTTTTTCGTAAAAATAAAAATCACAAAAAATTCAGAAAAACTCGAGCCCAAGCCTATTTGATTTGGAAATTTTTGGGCCCTAGGCAAGTTAAATACACTACGCTTTTAGTTCACACATTGAGTTATGCTTTTGTCCCGGCCAATGTTTCGAGTGGTACAATCTGATCTGACATGCATCACATAAATATTTTTACTATTTTCAAAATGGTGTGGTGTTTTTTCATATATTTGGGAATATATGCTACCAACCAGTACTTGTATTTATGTGTTTCTGAGACTATACTTTGGTATCTATAAATTATTATTATTGATAATGGGCAGGCAGCTTACGGCCCATATCACTGACTCTCATTTGAATATCCAGCCTATTCTTAAATTGTTTGACACTGGCTGCAGACCCAACGCCCTCAGGCAAACTTTTCCACATATTGACCACTCTATTGCTTAATGCATGCTTTCTTGGGTTACACAAGAACCGAGACTTGTTCAACTTCAGGTGATGTCTTCGAAGGCCCACATTAGTTTTTATTGCAAACATATCTGTCATATTAGGAATATTGTGGTAGCCCGATAGAATCTTGAATGTCTCGATAAGGTCACCTCTAGCTCGTTGCTCCTGAAGAGTGGTCAGTTTCAAGACTCTCAGGCTTTCCGCATATTCCAGGTTTTTCAGATCCAAGGGCAATTTTGTGGCTCTTCTCTGAACATTTTCTAGTAAAACTATATCTTTAGCAAAATATGGATTCCAGATCTGAGGCATATTTGAGGAGGCCTCACATATGTCTTATAAATAGTTGTGAATAGTGGTACCGTCAGATGTTGGAATGATCTTCTCACCAAATACAAAATAGAGTTAGCCTTCTTCTAACCACACTCGCTATGTGCTCACACCATTTAAAGTCCTTGGTAATAGTAACCCCCAGATCCTTCTGAACACTAACTTAATCAGGCTTTCGTTTAAGGTATACTCAATATTTGGGTTATTCTTGCCGACGTAGAGAACACAACATTTGTCAACATTAAGACATATGAGCCACTGCATTGTCCACTCCGATAATTGATTTAAGTCTCTCTGTAACACCTCATGGTTAGCAAGGGGGTTACCGAAATATTTTGTGTCATCGGCAAAGAAACTCACAGTGTACTGGACAGCAGCACGAAGATCCAAAATGTACAAAATAAAGAGAATTGGTCCCAGCACACTCCCCTATGGAATTCCACTTACAATTACTTGCGGTGCAGATAGAAAGTCATCCACTCGGACAGCAAAGGAGCGCTCAGTCAAAAAGCTCCTAATCCATTGAAATAGTGAAACACGGATTCCTACATGTTCTAACTTAGCGATTAATCTATTAAGGCGCCATAGCACCTGATGATCGTTTTTGCAGTCTGGAGAGTCAATTTAGTGTAAAGTTTTCGAATCTTATTGCCAAAATTACAGTTAACCATGCATTCAATCAATTTTATTATGAAAGGTCCATTTACTCTAAAAACATTTTTTTTAAAAAAGTAAAAAAATACTTTGTTATTATGACAAAAAAAATATAATCCCAAAGCCCTATTTAATCTTTCTAGCAATAGAGTTATCTTTGGTACACTTTTTCTCAAAATATTTCCATGTAAAGACCATATATTTTTTTAATAAATTGAATAAAAAAGTTCAAACAGAAAGTTTGAGGGGAAATATATTATTATTTTTGGGTAGGTTGTTAAATACGTTTACAAAAATATAAAAATTCACGTTCCGTCTCTTATATTGCAGCATCCAAAAAACCATTAAAACTTTGATTATTTTCATTGATTTATTGATAATTGATTATTTTAATTAAATTTTACATGTGTACTAAGAAAATTTCACAGTCATTAATATAAAAATATTCAAAATACCTCATACACAAAAATTTGAATTAATTAAATCGTATAGTCTGTTAAAAGATCATTTTTCTTTCAAACAAAACAAAAAAAAAAAAGAAAAAAA